>JADRCC010161395.1:0-34280 GCA_019843855.1 Hylomyscus alleni | reverse complement strand
TTTTTTTTTTTGTTGGCACTGTACTTTTGCTTAAGCCCTTCTCTATAGCATTTGGGTTAAATTCTCTGTCTTGAGGTGGAAATCTGCTGCTAGTTTGTAGAGTCACACATGCCCTAGAAAGTGTAGATTTAGCAATAATGAGTGCTTACTCTAATGGAGGAAGCCATTTGATTAATGATCTCAATTTTTTAAACAGCAAATGAGTACCATAAAAATTGGGGGATTTTATCAATTTATGATTCTTTTTTTGTTTTTTGTTTTTGTTTTTCGAGACAGAGTTTCTCTGTATAGCCTTGACTGTCCTGGAACTCACTCTGTAGACCAGGCTGGCCTTGAACTCAGAAATCTGTCTGCTTCTGCCTCCCAAGTGTTGGGATTAAAGGCATGTGCTACCACTGCCCAGCTCAATTTATGTTTCTTCTTCTTCTTCTTCTTCTTCTTCTTTTTTTTTTTGTTTTTTCGAGATCAATTTATGTTTCTGTTATTCTGTATGTATATATTCTGTATGTATATATTTTTTAAGTTAGATCTACTATCAGGCTAGTACTTATGTCTATCTACATGATACCAAAGTTGCGGACAAATAATGTGTCTTGGTCACATTAACTAAAATTGTTAAATTAAGCTCATCACATGTCTTAAGTAAATCTTAGACAAATAGCTATGTTAAGATCAGGCTGTGTCCTTCTCTAAGTTACTATACTGCTTAAGATTGCTTTTTTTTTCAGATTATGCCTTACCTAAGAGACTTATTTATCAATCTATCTATCTGTCTGTCTATCTATCTATCTGTCTGTCTGTCTGTCTGTCTGTCTGTATGGGTGTTTGTCTTCATGAGTTTAAGTACTATATATATATATGAGTATCCACAGGGTGGCTAGACCAAGGTGTCAGATCTCCTAGAACTTGAGTTCCAGGAGGCTATGAGTCACCAGAAGTGGGTACTTGGAAGTAAATCCAGGTCCTATGCAAGAGCAGCAGGTGCCCTTAACCAGTGAGCTTTTTCTCATGGTGAATTACCATGGTGAATGAAGCCTGTAGGGGCACATGAGACTGAGGAAAGGATGCAGCTCCCTCTCCTGGACCCCAGACACAGGTAAACACCCTGCAGCACTATGATGGCAGCAGCCCCACCAAGCTGCCATCCTATGTATGTCCTTGGGGATTCTGCTCTGCCAAGCTGCAGCTGTTGACACTGTACCCAAGAGTCATCAGCTTGTCCTCCTGCTCACTTTTAGACTCAGGTCCCCTGTTTGTGCTCTGCATCTCTCCTCTCAGCCCTGTGGCACAGCTGCAGCTTCTTCTTCTCTGTGGGTCCTTTAAGTTCTCACTGTGTTAGCTGGTCAATCCAGACTATTTACATTTCTATTAACTTACTTCTTAAACCTCCAGAGACTCTGCCAGAGCCTCTTTATCCTTTTACAGCATAACCCACATACACAGAGAAAGAGATGTTTACTGTGTAATGTGTGATATAAGACTTAATATTAGTAATTACAATAGAAATAAAAGAACCTCTGTTCACCTCTGCCAGACTACCAAGGGAAATAGGATTATCTGGCAAACTGCTGAAATTGAAACTCTTGTACTTTGTGAATTTATTTTTTTCTTTTAAAAAGGATTTTATTTATTCATTTAGTGCATTTGAGTACACTGTTGCTATCTTCAGACATACCAGAAGAGGGCATTGGATCTCATTATAGATGGTTGTGAGCCACCATGGGGGTGTTGGGAATTGAACTCAGGACCTCTGGAAGAACAGTCAGTGCTCTTAACTGCTAAGCCATCTCTCCAGCCCCATGAATTTATTCTTATTCAACAAATTCTGACATTGTGAAAAGATGCAAGTGTATTCATCTATGTTTCTGACAGTGCATTTACAACAAGTTAATTTAACTTGATAAAATAAAAATAAAATGAAACTGCCTTTAAGACTTAATCTATGGGGTTGGAGAGATGGCTCAGTGGTTGAGAGCACTGGCTGCTCTTTCAGAAGACCCAGGTTTGACTTCTAATGCCCATATGATGGCTCAAAACCAAACATAACTCCAATCCTGAGGAATCTGATGCCTTCTGACTTTTGTCGACACCAGATACATACATGGTACACATACAACACACAGGCAAAACACTCAAGACACATAAAATAAAATTAAAAAAAAATTGAAACATGGTTTCTCTGTGTGACAGTCCTGGCTGCCCCAGAACTTACTTTGTAGACCAGGGTGGCCTCAAACTCACAGAGATCCTCCTGTTTCTCCCTCCCAAGTGCTGGGATTAAAGGTGTGTGCCACCACATCCAGCAAGAAAATAAAAGTAGAAAAAATTAAAGACAACTTATATTTCACCTATGTGTATAATTACAGGTCTTTTAGACATTTAAGCTACAAATGTATATACAATGTCCAGCTATTTCAGTTTCATGTGTTGTTTTAGTGTTTCTATTGCTGTGAAGAGACAGCATGACTGTGGCAACTCTTATAAAGGAAAGCATTTAATTGAGGCAGCCTAACAGGTTCAGAGGTTTAGTCCATTATTATCATGGCCAAGAGCATGGTGGCGTGCAGGCAGGCATGGTGCTGCAGAAGGAGCTAAGAGTTCTACATCTGGATTGTCAGGCAGCAGGAAGAGAGAGAATGATACTAGGTCTGGCTTGAGCATCTGAGACCTCAAAGCCCACCTCCAATGACACACTTCCTCGAACAAGGCCACAAGTCCTAATCCTTTTAAATAATGCTACTACTAATGAGCCTATGGAGGCAGTTCATTCAAACTGCTACCTAGGTTTTCATTAAAATGTAGGACTCCTAAAATTTATTTAATTGAGTAACTTTAACAGGTATAGTGGTGCACACTATTAATTTCAGATTTAGGAGACTGAGGTAGGTAGAACTCTATGAGCCAGTGTAGTCTACATACTGAGTTCCAGGCTAGCCAGGGCTATATAGTAAAATTCTGTCTCAAAACAAACAAACAAACACACAAACAAACACAGAATAATTTAATCAAGGGACTGAGTATGTAGCTCAGTGGTAGAGTACTTGTGTACCATGCACAAGTCCATAGGTTTAATAGCCAGCACCATATAAATAATAATCATATTAATTATATCATATTTTGATTGTTGTACGTATTATATATAACATTATTATTGATTTCAAAAAGGTTGGAAATTTTTTTTAAATTATACATTTTTTTTACATTAGAAAGTAAGTACTAGGTAGAAGATTTAGTAAAAAATTTAATGAAGGCACATATTTTTGTGGTTGTGGGGTTCTTGTTTTTTGAGACAGGGTCTCACTATATAGCCCTAGCTGGCCTGGAACTCAATATGTAGACAAGGATGGCCTCCAACTTACAAATACACTGTATCTGATTTTTCACACAGGCTCCAGGGAGGGAATGCAAGTTGTTAGACATGTGCAGCAAATACTCTTACCTGCTGAGCCATCACCCTCATCCTGTTTAAAGTCCTTAATGAATTTTAGATACTGGCTCCTTGTTGAATACTTGCAAATATTTTTTCCCAGTCTGTCACTTTTGTTTTTTTCAAGGTCATTCACAAACCAAAAACATTTAATCCTATGAGATGCATTGCATTCTCTTGTGGGCTGGGCTTTCTGGGTCCAAGTCTATGAGTTCTTCTCTGTAAGTTTTTGTTTCTATATCTTATATTTAAATGCATCTAATATTTAACTTTGAGGTCATTCTTATATATGGCATGAAATTTGGTTGAGGTTTATTTATCAGCTCTGTTTGCTAAGTGCCCCTAGTACTTACTGAAAGGCTACACATTGAGCCCCACTTCCTTTACTCCTTTGTGAAAAACTAACAACACTCATTGTATGGCTCTGCTCATGGATTTTTAGTTTCATTTCATTCATGCTGTCCTTGAAGTTTTTGTAGATGGTCTTTATCAAGTTAGCATTTTTCTCTTTCCTGTGAACTAAGTAAATTCTAGTATGTTTTTGTTAATTGAATGTTGGATGTTTATAAATACTTTTTTATATTGACTCAACCCTCACACACACACACACACACACACACACACACACACGCACATACGCTTGCACGTACGTATGCATGCTTGCACATACACAAACATATGCATTTTTAAAAGGAGCTCAATGTCCAAAATAATCACTACTTGTTGACTCCACACCACCTAGAAGCCAAAGATAGACAGATAGATAGATCGATTAGATAGATCGATAGATAGATCGATAGATAGATCGATAGATACATAGATAGATAGATAGATAGATAGATAGATAGATAGATAGATAGATAGATGGGTAGATAGACAGACAGACAGACAGACAGACAGACAGACAGAAAAGAGATTTTTGGATTACTTTCTAGGCATTACATAAAACAGTCATAAAATAGGTAGCCTTTGTAGCTGCCCTCTTTTGCTAAGCATGATATTTCCAAGGTGTGTGCACACTATAGCTTGTATCAGTACCTCATCCTTCTTTGTAGGCAATACTATTCTATTTCACGGATGCAGACATGTTGCTATGTGCCTTCATATACAACTGTTGCTGACATTTTTTCAGTTCCCTGATTGAAAGAAGTACTCTCAACAAGGCACCCTTGTCTTTAACTGAGGAACTGAGAACCATTCTATGCAGTGGCTGAACCTCCACACTCTCACCAGAGGTTCTTGAGGGCTACTCACCGATGCCACCTTCTTATGCAACAGCTATCCTTGAGGTTATACAGTGGCATCTCATTGTGGTTTTGATTTCAATTCTCATAATGATGAATGATAGTATTTTCATGTGTTTAATGGGCATTTATATATCTTCACATTCTTTGTCCAATTTTATCTGACTTACAATGCTAAGCTATAAGAGTTCTTTACATATTCTAGATATAGTCCTTTATCACACTCATAATTTTCTTCTTTTCCTCCCTCTATTTTTGAGGGCTGTTTTTCACTTAAAACAAAGTAGACTTTAGGCCTCCATGTATTGGATAGGGAGTAGAAGATCATCAGCTCCAAGTTCAACTCTTTCATTATTAGCTTAATAGAAAAATTCAAACATATCTCTTCCACTGGATGGCAATGGGGTCATCCCCTCCATTGGCTGTCCAATCCAGCCCTGGGAGAGAAACAGAGCATAACTCTCCCACTGAGAGAGGCCAGAACAGCTCCTTGCTTGATTCTACTGACCCTATCAGGCAAGAGAATCAAAGTACCATCAAGGCTTCAGCGTACACCAAGATCCGCCACTTCCCCAGATCTCGCTCAAGGGAGGAATGCTGCTTGTCCCTAGTCAGCAGGATGCAAGCTGACTCAGTGCTGCATGTCATGATCACCACAGTGTGGGGGACAGCATCACAGCTCACATTCCAATGACTTTCAGTCCAACATTAACGTCTTGCGCATCTTCATGAGGACTTTGTATGTGCATGGGGAAATAGGGTTTTTCAGGTGGTGTGTGACTGGCATTAGGGTGGGCACTGTCAAATACCTTATTGCTAAACCATGTCCTTCCTTTTCCTCTAACTAGAGGAAGCAGGATTTTCAATTTCATCTTTCTGTGGTTTGTGAACATCTCAGGTTGGTGACTTATGCAGAACCCTGAGACATACAGGAAACAAGTAGGAAATGCAGAGGAATTCCATGTTATTCTTCAAGTCTGAGACTCCTAGGCTTCCTTTGCCACCATTCACAATTGTCCTTCACCCCCATGTTTTCATTTATGAGGAGGACCAGAAAAGAACAGGCTACTCCATCTTTGCCAGAAACTGAAATTACACTTAATATTTTACATCAATAATTTATAACTAATTTTCCTAATGAACTACAACTTATTCGAAGGCACCAAACTATATTTTATTATCATTTTCTTCATATTATCAAAAGGAAACAGGAATGAACCCTAGCATTTGCTAAAAGTACACAGCACATCGAGTAAATTACATGAGCTTCCATAGTTGTACATAACACCTTGGTAATGCCTCTTTTTTCTTACCCTTCATCCTATATATACTTCCTCAATATGCTATTTATCATATGCTAGGTGCTGCTAAGTTGGTTGTTATAAACATGACAGTTTTAGTGCTAGCAGACCACCTTCCTCTTAGGAGGAATTTGTTGTATCAGAGTCACAAATAAACTCCCATTAGAACACAGGATAGCAAATGAGAAAAATGCCAGGGGTGGGGGGTCAGTCTGAGTAGCAAATGTCTAATCGTTCCAGAGGGAGAAAGTTACATAAGCTAAAATGTCCCTAGCAACTAAGGAAAAATGCATAGGCTAAGCAAGATATGGAATGATAACAGACAAAAACTGCTGGGGGAATGAATGGCTGGACACAGAAGAAGGTCAGCTACATAGGAACCTGAGATACGGATTTTCTTTTCTCTTTTTTTTCTTTATTCTTTAATCTTTGTTTCATAGTCCAGACTTCATGCCCCTCCCTGTTCACCCTCGGAATGGTCCACATCCCACACCTCCTCCCCCCATCCCTGCCATCTCCAAGAAGATGCCCCACCCCACTAGACCTCACCATTCCCTAGGGTCCCAAGTCTCTTGAGGGTTAGGTGAACCTTCTCTGACTGAGTCCAGACCCAGCAGTTCTCTGCTGTGTATGTGTTGGGGGTCTCATATCAGCTGGTGTATGCTGCCTGGTTGGTGGTTCAGTGTCTGAGAGATCTCGGGGACCAGGTTAGTTGAGACTGCTGGTCTTCCTATAGATGTCCCACAATGGAAGAATGGATACAGAAAATGTGGTTCATTTACACAATGGAATACTACTCAGCTATTAATAAAAAGGACATCATGAGTTTTGCAGGCAAATGGATAGAACTAGAAAATATCATTCTGAGTGAGGTAACCTAGGTCCAAAAGGACATGTAGGGTATGTACTCACTAATAAGTGGATATTAGCCACAAAGTACAGAATACTCAGGACATAACCCACAGGACTCAAAAAGGCTAACAAGCCAAGGGACCTAAGTGAGGATGCCTCAATCTCACTGAGAGGGAGAAGAAAACAGTCACTGGGGGGGGGGGGTGTGCAGGGGAATAGAGGGAGGGGAGGATCTGGCTGGGAGAGGGAAAAGGGAGGGAAAGGGGGGCGAATATGATCAGGTACTTGGGGCAGACAGGATTGAAGCCCTGAGGGCCAGCAGAAAGAATGGAAACAGGCAACCTCGGGTGGTAGGAGGTGGGAGGACCCTCTAGAATGTACCGGAGACCTGGGAGGTGAGAGACTCTCAGGACTCAAAGGGGGGACCTCAGATGAAAAGCCCTACAGTAGGGAGAGGGAACTTAAAGAGTCTACCTCCAGTAGAGGGACAGGGCTCTTCAAGTGGAGGGATGGGGTTTCCATATCACAGTGAAAAGCTCTGACCTAGAACTGTTCCTGTCTGAAGGAACTGCAGGGACAAAAATGGAGAAGAGTATGAGAGAAAGAGGTCTAGTGACAGGCCCAAACTGGGATCCAGCTCAAGGGGAGACCCTGGGCCCTGACACTACCACTGATGCTGCTGTGGTGTGCTTGCAGATATGAGCCTAACATGGCTGTCCTCTGAGAGGCCCAAAAAGCAGCTGAGTCAGATGCAGATACTAGCACCCAACCAAAAAACAGAAGCCGGAGATCCCTGTGGCTGAATTGGGGAAAAGTTGGAAGAAGCTGCCCCATGGGAACACCAGTGGTCTCAACTGATCTGGAACATCAAGATCTCTCAGACACTGAGCCACCAACCAGGCAGCATAAGCCAGCTGATATGAGGCCCCGACACATATACAGCAGAGGTCTGCCTGGTCTGGCCTCAGTGAGAGAGGTTGTACCTAACCCTGAGAGACTTGAAGCCCAAGGGAGTAGGGAGACCTGGAGGTAGAGATGGGTGTGTGTGTGAGAGGGGTGGGAGGAGGTATGGGAAGGGGAGCAGTTGGAGGGCAAACCATGAAGGGGTTGAAGTCTAGACTGTAAAAAAGCATTAAAGAATAAAAATGAAAATAATAATGATAATGGTAATAATGAAAATTCTAAAGTATTCAAAATAATTAGAGCAAATAAATGAGTTCTGGAAGATTACAGGTTACATACAAATAAATATCAATGCTATTTCTAAATATTAGCAAAAGCCAATTTAAAAATAAAATTAAGAAAGCAATCTAATTTACAATATAACTAAACTTTACATAGGTGCAAATTAGCACAAAGGTGGAAGTTTATGTATTTGAAGTTATAAAACATCACTGAAATATTTTAAACAAAAAGAAAGACATCAGAGAAGACAATGTTAAATTGTCAAAACTACTACTGATCTTATAGGCTTAAAACAATTATTAACAAAATACAAGATTTTGTTTCCTGTCCCCTCAAATTGACAACCTGATCCTAAAATTCATAGAAAAATGCAAGACAGAAGCTCAGAATAGTGACAAAAATCTTGAAAAAAAAAAAAAGTAGAGTTGAGAGATTCCTTTCCCTCACCCAAGAATCAACAGGGATGACCTTAGCTGTGAATCAAAGCATTGGAGATGTGGAACCTGAAGAGGCCACTTCCTGTAGTCAGGCAGGGACCCCAGTGGAGCAATATGGACACCAACCCACCTATAGAACTTTTGACCTCAAATATACCCTGCCTATAAGAAATGCAGGAGGGGAGATCGAGCAGAGGCTGAGGGAATGGCCAAGCAGTCACTTGCCCAACTAGAGACCCATCCCATGGGCAGCACCATCCCTAACTACTAATGAAACTCTGATATGCTCGCATACGAGTCAAACATGGCTGTCCTCTGAGGGCTTCACTCAGCAGCTGACTCAGAGTGATGCAGACACCCACAGTCAAACATTAGATGGAGCTTGGGGACTTTTATGGAAGAGCTAGGGGAAGGAATGAGGAACTCTACAGGAAGACTAACAGAGTCAACTAACCTGGGCCCCTGGGGCTCTCAAAAGACTGAACCAAAGAGCATATACAGGCTGTACCAAACCTCCCTCAACATATTAGCAAATGTGCAGCTTGGTCTTCATGTGGGTCCTGAACAACTGGAGCAAGGCTATTCCCAAAACTGTTGCCTGTCTGTGGGATATGTTCTTCTAGCTGGGCTGCCTTGTCTGGCCTGAGTAGGAGATGCCAGAGACTTGCTGTGCCACGGTCAATACCCAAGGGAGGCTTCCACCCTCTTGGAGAAGGAGTATGGGAGAATCATTGTGGGAAAGAGTGCCTGGGAGGGATGTAATGTGAATAAAAAAAAGAGTAGAGTTGAAAGACTTCTCTGTTTCCAAATTCAGCAGAAGGTTACAGTAACCCAGGCAGCAAGGCTACTAGCAGAAACACAGAACTGAGAGTAAATAATGTAAATAAAGCTATTTATGATCAATTGATCTTCAGCAAGGATGACAAGACAGCCCAATCTGGGAAAATTGTTTCAACAATACAAACAAAGTATAATGGTGCAAATATGTGCAAATTCCACAATGGAACCTATTACTTTGTTTACTAACTTTAAAAATTAATCAAAAGGGGTTGGGGAGATGATTCAGTTATGAAGCAAATATTTACATACATAAACATGAGAACCTGTTCACTGGTACCCAATTCCCAGGTAAAAAGTTAGATACTGTATAATCTTTATTATTATAAATTTATTATATATATAAAATATATAATTATTATAAATTATAACCTATAATGCCAGTGCTAGAAAGGCAGAGACAGGGGGATTCCTGGAGTGCATTGGTCAGCCAGTCTAACTAAGTTGGGGTGTTCTAGGTTCAGTGAATGATCTTACCTCAAAAAATAAGGTGGAGCCAGAAATGGTGACACACACCTTTAATCCTAGCACTCGAGACAGAGGCAGGTGGATTTGTGAATTCAAGGCCAGCCTGGTCTACACAGTGAGTTCCAGGACCACCAGGGCTCTACACGGAGAAACCCTGTCTCAAAATAAACAACACAAACAGAAACAAAACAAGACAAAAAAAGGTGGAGAGCACTGTGAAGAAATATATCTCCTTTGTCTAGTTTCTAGTGAAGAAAACACTGGATATTAACTTCTGGCCTCAATACAAACATGCATATCCACTTGTACACAAACACACACCATATACAATCAAAATAACTAATAAAAATAAAAATAACTAACAAGAGCAACAGTCAGTCTTTTCCTGTGTTGCTGAAATGACTAGAAATTGGATGCTTACCTTAAACTTTACAAAAATCAACTAAAAACTTATCATAAGCATAAGTATAACAATACTCTAAACCTCTTTGGAGAGACTGTATGTACATTGTTGTGATCTCTTGGCCAATGATTACTGAAATAAGACATCAAAAGTATCAGCAACGTAAGAAGACAGGCTGGCGGGCATCAAATTTGGAAACATCTCTTCTTTATTGTTGCTGGACTGTGTTTTTGCAGTGAGGAATTGAGCCCAGGGTCTTGCACATGCTAGGCAAGCAGTGCTACACCCCTAACTCTGAAACTTCCATGCTCCTAGAATACTACCAAGAACATGAGACTGAAAGACAAAGGAGGTACACCTGTAACTCAAGCACTTGGGAAGCCAAGGCAGTAGGATCACATAGCTAAGACCAGCCTGGACTATAGCTAGTGTGAGGCCAGGCTGCATGGCAAGAGCCTGTCTGAAAAAAAAGGGGGGGGCGGGTGGAGAGGGGAGACAGGGAAGAGGAGAGAAGTAGGAAGAGTGAAGGAAATACAAGACAAACAAGTGGGAGAAAATCTTCAACTTCTATATCTGATAAATGACTAGAATATATAAACAACCCTTAAAATAAACAAAACACTAACAAAAAACAAGCAGAGGGCTCACATAGCTATTTCTTCACAGAAGATATTATAAATGGCCAAGATTCTCATAAGAATATGGTCAGTATCACTAGTTATCACAAAAATGACACTGCACACTTACAAGGATGGTTATGTCATAAGCCCATTAACAAGTGCTGGTGAGCAGTGGAGCAACCGAGACTGCCCTGCATTGTTGCTGGACCTGCAAAAATGGTACAGCTATCAGAAAACAGTTTGACAGATACTAAAAAAACTAAATACAGACTGACCACATGACCCAGAGATTTCACAGTGAGCAATATCTAAGGGTACTGAGGACACTTCTCCACAGAGAACCCGAATCTAAATCCTCACAGCAGCATGCCTAGTACTAGTGAAGAAGCAGCATCAACTTGATGGTTCCCTAACTGGTGAGCAGACCGTGCCACACGGCCACAATGCAATACTATTCAGCATGGAGAGAGAGGAAGTTCTGATCAATGTGACAAAACAGATGAGGCTTGAAAACACGTTAAAGAAAAGCCAGCTTGAAAGCACAAAAGCCTGCTTTAGAACAGAGACATTGTAAAAAATGAATGCCCATTACTGGTTGCTAGAAACTGGCAGGAGATGGTAGAGAGTTAATGGAGATTTCTTGTGGGTATGATAGAAACATTATAAAATTATACAGTAGTTATAGAATTAGATTAAGTCATTAGATCCATGACTTGGTAACTATGAAAGACACCATGAACTAGCAATCTGAAAGGATGAATTTCCTTGTATTTGAATAATAATCTCATTATGAAAATCAAGAAGACTTGAGAACCTTTAAAATCAGCTCTCTATACCCTCATTTGCTCCAAACCCTAAATCACTTAATTATTTTTCTTATCAGTATAAATTTCCAATTTCTTTAGAATATGTACAATTAGTCATCTTACCCACACATTCGTATTTCTGTACCATAAAAGGTAAGTTAACTGTCTTCTCTACCAGCAGGCATTGTTGCATCTACTTGTTGACTGTTTTTCTTTTCTAAGAGTTATGCTATTTCCCATAAGCTTATGAGCTGGCCAAGTGCTAAAGACAGTACACACAACTGCGAATGTGTAGTTGTAGACCCTGCTGAGGATGCATTAATTACTAGCTATGAGTTTCTTGCCAGTTCACAGTGAGCTGGATGGACATGGAAGGTAGTTTCCAATGACACTGATTGCTTCTTCCAGATGCCAGTCTACTCATTCTTCCTTCTAGTTGAGGAAAGCTGTACTCCAGGCAAACAAGGCCAGTGGTTCTAGATAACCCATGACATCTCCCTGAACAAGATGGAAAGAAGGGAGTGTGTGTCATCAGTGACTCAACAAGAAGCCAGTGTGGCTGAACTGCACTCTAGGCCATAATTGGTGCAAATTTGGTGCTTATTTGTATATTACAACCTGTGCCAAACTCACCTTCCTTGCTGTTTATTGTAGACGTTCAGTTCACCTTAGTCAGTCTGAAGGTATCTGCTCTGCCTGTTTCAATATTAAGCAGAATAAAGGGCTATTGCCTCCTGTGATTTTTACTTTTAGGGCAGGCTGAGCTGATGATGTAAGAAAGGCAGAAGAGCTGGCAGCAGCAGTATGACAGCAGTGGCTGTAAAGAAGTGGTGGATGACAAAGACTGTGGGAGTGATGGAGTGTTGTGAGGTTCAGAGAACACATGGACTCTTAAAGCCAATAGGAAGTCTTTATTTACAGGCCAGTCGGTTATCCAGGGAACTTGCCCAAATCATGTAGCCATGAGCCTTACTGTTCTTGGCTTTTAATGCACAAAAACCATATCCTGGTTGACTCACTTCAATTAGCAAGAACAATTAGTAATAAGCTGACTACAGAAGCCAAAGAACAAGGTTAGTACATTTAGGAACTTTCCCAGAACTGTGAACTATGATGGATATGATGGCTTTTGTTCTCATTTTGGCAGGTGTTAAAGTCTACATGCTGGGCTCTTAGATCAGAATGGTGCTATGGTGCCTCTCATATGGTGTCAGTTGTGTAAAGGGGCCCATTAAAGAGAAGCCAAGATTTCAGATGGTAGAAAGTGAGTATGGGATACTGCTGGCTCAAGTCACTAGGAGCTACCCTAGCTTGGAGACCAGGTGTTCTGATGCCCAAGGCAACAGCAACACGACCCACCAATGGAAAGACCAAGGGTTCCAACACCCAAAGGTTGACTGCAGTGATGTTAGTGCTGGAGCAAGCTACTGCTTATAGATGAAAATTTTACTAGTCACTGAGTGCTGGGCTCTTGGTCTTGGGACCAGAAAAGTAAGCCTCTGATCTGGGTAGTTAGGACTATAAATCTGTGTTCTAAGGTCTAAAGATATAAGTTCTGAGTTCTCAGCTTTTGGAACTAAGAGTGCCTGAGTCTGTTGGCTCAGCTCATAAAGCTTCTGCATTCAAAAGCCCAGGACTACCAACACTGGATGAACCACTCCTACTTACTCGACAATTCTATTTGAACAGAACCAAAGAACCCTAGCTAGATCAAGGGTGATAGAAAGGGTTAAACTGTGTAGTTCAGCATTTTTAGAAGTATATTCAATAAAACACCAATTCCCTGAGATGATCCAGGAGAAAAGGTTCAGAGAAATATTTTAACCCATTGTTTTTCAAAAGCACTTGTTGTCAAATACTCTTTCTTTATGACTCCTACGGAAATCCCAAGGAACATAGGTGTGGCCCATGAAACCCTCTGAAACCCAAAGGAACACACAACCTACAGCATCTTTTGGAAAAGTCTAATCCACTTAGAAAAACACAAATTATAAAAGATAATGGTAAATTGTCCTATCTATTCTCCCAGAGTCACCCAGGGGTTCTGGGAGGAGGTGGGACTGATTTCTAATGCTCTTCAATGCTGCCACCCAGCATTCTCTGAGGAGTCTTTTTCTAAATGGCAATTTAATCATACTGGACTTCCTGATAAACAGTAAGATCATTAGTCATTTAATGTTGGTTGTGTTTGAAGGTTTTCCCACCAAGGCTTGACCTGAAAGAGGTTAGTATTCTATGACTTCCCCTTCAACTTGCTATTTCAAGGTTAGTTTTACCTGGAGTAAGAAGAAAATTTCTTTGGGAACTCTCCACCTTGAAGATATTTCACTATTCTTACCACAACACCCTTTCTGTGCTCAGTATTTTTAGCTCATTGTTTTCTATTTTGGCAGCTGAGAAGCTGCAGTTTGTAATTTTACCTCCAGCTTCATATTTCTCCTTAAAAGTGAATACAATGTCCTGTTTATAATAATAAAATCACTAGTTGGCAGAACGACATTAAATGGAAAAAAGAGAGAGAGAGAGAGAGAAAGCAATTGGAAAATCTAGAGCAAGCAATTTTAAGTGCCAAGTTTCACATTTGTAATGGTCTGGTGGAGGTCACCGGCTTCCTTTTTATTGAGGGAATATTAAGAAACAGATATCACAAGCTCTCTTGTAAAAAGCTATAGAAACCATTCCTGTTTCAATGAAGCTCATGGCTTTACCAAAAAGTGATGTGACTCAAATGTCTACAATAATACTTGCTATTGGAAAAACATAAAAATCAGATTAACAGGGTATTTTCCCTCCAATGTATTTAGGTATTCATTCTCTCCTTGAATTGAACTTTTAAGCTTCAGTTTTCTATTCTAGTTCAGTAACTAAGAAAACAACCCAGTATGAATGAACTGAGAGAAAAAAAAATGCAGCCTAACTTGGAAATAACCCTGGGGTTTCTCGGCCTTCACATACAACCAAGTTTAAGCAGTTCCCTCGTCCCAGTGTTTTCCGAGCCCCCAAATACTTGCAGGATTGGTGCTCTTTAACCTCAGGTGCCCTGCTAGAAAGAGCTACAAGTCTAGACCATGCAAGTGAGGATTCTCCAGAGATGGGAGCCAAATGTCTGAAAGAATGGTGAGCCCAATCAGAAGGGCCAGATCACCCCTTCGAGTTCACACCAGCCTTACTTCTTAAAAATTGCTAACCAACCATTTTTCTTTTCAAAATAAACACTATTTCTCTCAACTTCAGTTTGCAAAATATTACCCCAATTCCACTGGACTAAAAAACTGGAATTTTACTGACATAATTGGATTATGAGGTTTAAAGATTGATGGAACTTTTCTGTTCCAAATATAATTGTTAAATACCAAACCTAAACGGGTATGTAGAAGCTCTTATGTAGCTAGAGCCAGAGAAGCACTGTAGGATCCAAGGCAGTGTGACCCGGGAAGAGGAGAGCAAGAAACTACAGATGGCTTCCAAGTCTTGTTAGAGGATCTCACAGTCTGATGGTACACAGCCTTTCTGTGGAGATGACTTCAGTCCCTCTAGCTCCTAACTGCTGCCTTGAGTCTTAGCTCTCAATTCCACAACCGGTGACGTTAGCTTGATTGATGTGTTCACAACTATATTACAGCACCTGCCACTCTCTGCAGTGCTTAACCTCAATATAAGCCCAATTTTCTGAAGATAAAGGGCTAAACCTCAGTTGTCTTTGTATTTTCAGTGGCTAGTTCAATTTTCAGTGGCTAGTTCATCAGATGCATATATATATATGTGTGTGTGTGTGTGTGTGTGTGTGTGTGTGTATGTATATATATGTATAAGTGTATAAAATGTTTGTGTTGCATATACATAAATATATGCAAATGTTTCAGCAGAAAAGGAGGAAATGTTTTAAAAGACACAGAAGAATGGCTTTGGGAATTTGGAGAATGTCTATTAATTTATTCAATGAAAGAGACACACTTTTCAGTACACACTAGAGCTCAATCTGAGTTCTTTGGTTAAATTCAAGAAAATGAACACAGCTTTTTAAATGCCTTTGAAGATATGGGGCTCTCAGAGAATATATCACGCTATTATAAATACTTATCCTAACTACTTCCCTCCATTAAATTTTAAGTATTTGACCATTGCTTCATATATTTCATTTCTTTCATCTCACAGGAGACTGAGGGAGAAGGTTCATAGGGGCAGAAACCCATATCAATTTCTATTTGTTACTCTATTCCCAATGTCCAGGAATGGTGTATCACAAATAGATGTTGGTTGATAAACTAAATAAGCCTCCCACATATCAGTCAAAGAAAAGAAGCTCATCAGATGCAAACACATTAGCAAGTCATACACAGGCTTAGCTTTACATTACACTTTATTGTAAAAACTAAGAAACTCATCAGGACTACATAAATAATAGGAATTAAAACCGCAATGCCCTCACTACATTATGGGTCAGTATAAGTGTCATGTGCAGATCAAAGAGTCGACATTCTAGAAAATGCATAACATGGGCTCTCTCATTGGGTCTCTCTCTCTCTTGGGTCAACTGTAATCTATAGGTTTTTACCATGCCTGCTTGCATGGAACTTATAGACCTCATTTAATTTTAGCTAAATTAATCTTTATAATATAGGCAAATCATTAAAATATTACTGGAAAGATGCAGAGGTTTAAGATAGCAGTAACTACCACATGAGTTATAACTGAAGTTATATTTATAACTAAAGTATATTTACATAATATAGTTAACAGTAAGATAGCATCAGTACTCCTAGAAACAGTAGCACCAAGAACACAGCAAAGCTGTCACTTGTTCTCATTACAGCATAGGAGCTCATTACAGGGCAGCTATGACTGCACAACATTGGCTGTCAAGAGCTTTGAGGTACTTACGAAAAGTAAACACTTTTCAATTGTTATTCAATTTGAAAACAAAATACTATATTTATATGTAAATAAACATTAAAAAACACTTTTCTTTCCCTCTCTCTCTCCCTCCCTCCCCCCTTCCTCCCTCTCTCCCTCCCTCCCTCCCTCCCTTCTTTTCTTTCTTTCTCTTGTTTCCAGTGCTAGGGTCAAACCAAAAGCCTTGCACACCCAGATCTTTTTAGCAGAAGTGCTGAAATGCGTCTCCTATCATATTATTTGGAGTCATAAGCTGTGTCTATGTACAAACTATTAAACTGCTCACATGTACACTTCCGAACTACATACCAGAACTTTACAACCAGTTTTTATGATGTCACTGAAAAAGTTTATTGCGGATTAAAAGTTTATTGGAAAGATGCAGAGGTTTAAGATAGCAGTAACTACACTGAGTAGTCTACACTGAGTACATGACTATAACCCTAGCATTTGGAAGGCTGAGGCAGGAAGATTGCACTTTAAGACAGCCTAAGTTACATAGTGAGACCATGTTGGAGCAGTCGGAGGGTGGATGGGGTGGAAAATGGAATATGGAGTGTAAAAAACAAATTAATTTATTAAAAAAAGCGAAAAACCCAAGAGCTAATAATGCAGCTCTTTTTTTTAAAATTTATTTCATGTGTATAAGTACACTGTAGCTGTACAGATAGATGGCTATGAACTATCATGTGTGTGGCTGCAGTTGATCTCAGGACCTCTGCCAGCCCTGCTTGCTCAGGTGCAATTTACTGCAGTGGTCTTCAGACGCACCAGAAGAGGGCATCCGATCTCATTACAGGTGGTTGTGAGCCACCATGTGGTTGCTGGGATCCGAACTCAGGAGCTTTGAAAGAGCAGTCAGTGCTCTTACCCGCTGAGCCATCTCGCCAGCCCAATGTAGCTCTTCTTAACCAGTATACAAGAACTGACTGGTTTCAAATACACATGGTTCCTGTCTAAAAGCATAATAGAATACCAATAAGAATGTCAGGGACTAAACTGGGCAGCAGTGGCGCATGCCTTTAATCCCAGCACTTAGGGGTCAAAAGCAGGCAGATTTCTGAGTTCAAGGCCAGCCTGGTCCTCGGAGTGCGTTCCAGGACAGCCAGGGCAACACAGAGAAACCCTGTTTCGAAAAACCAAAAATAAATAAATAAATAAATAAATAAATACCCCCCACACACACACATACACCCCAAAAAAAGAAAGAAAGAATGTCAGGGACTGGTGCTTGCTCATGGGATGGGATTGGTTGTCTGTTCCATCTCTGTCCCTAAACTTATAGACAGGACAAATTTTGAGTCAAAGGTTTTGTGGGTGAGTTGGTAACCTTATCCCTCCACTGGAGAGTCCTGCTTAACTACAAGAGATGTCCATTTCATGCTCCACCACTAGGAATCTCAGCTAGAGTCATCCTCAAATAAATTTGGATATACTTGTTGAATAGAACCTAAAATATGTGTATTATGTTTTAGTAAACTCATCTCACAACTTTAAAAAGTTCTCTTATTTATTTTTAAAATAGGAACAAAGGTATAGAGTACCTGCCTATATCCCTGTATGTATGCATATATACATGTGTGTATGCATGTATGTATGTATGATCATTAAAATCAAGACAGGACTAGGCACCATCTATCTATCTATCAATCATCTACCTATCTATGATGATCATTAAAATCAAGTACCAAAATAGACAAGACTAGATCAGTCATGGTAGCATATGTGTTTAGTTTCAACACTTGGGAGACAGAGGCAGGTGGATTTCTGTGAGTTTCTTGTGAAACATAACATGTTCTAGGTCAGTCAGGGATATATAGAGAGACACTGTCTAAATCAATAAAGCATATAGGACTTATAGTCAGATATTTAAATTTCCATGCTACAAGTTGTTAAAGCAAAGTTAAAAATAACAATAGTATCCAGTTGAACTGCTTTAACCAAGAGTAAAATTATTAATATAAAGAAACAGAGTTTTAATACCTTTCAGAAGAAATATCAAAATATTTGAAATTTATTTCATTTTTATTTTTCTTTTGTTTAGGTTTATAATAGAAATAACTGATTCATAATGTATTATTTTTTTTATAATTTTAAAAAGATGTACACTAGTGGGAATGCATGTTTACCAATGTTTACAGATTACTATTTTAGGTATTAAGATATTAAAATTTTAAATGTAAAAGAATAATTTTTGTTTGTTTGTTTGTTTGTTTGTTTGTTTCGAGACAGAGTTTCTCTGTGTAGCCCTGGCTGTCTTGGAACTCACTCTGTAGACCAGGTTGGCCTCGAACTCAGAAATCTGCCTGCCTCTGCTTCCCAAGTGCTGGGATTAAAGGCATGTGCCACCACTGCCCAGTTTGTAAAAGAATAATTTAATCTGATCTGAATTTTAGAAACATAAACTTGGGGATAGGAGATAAGAGTAAAAACACTGGAAAGCTAAAGGGTTTTTAAATTTGTTACTACTTTAATCCAGAAGCATCTACAAAGGCCTCTACTTTTGGGTTCTTTCTCATAGCACATGGTTAGACTTTAACAGAAGCTTTCTGCAGAGCATGGTCTATTCTGAAGCCCAGCCTAGAAAGCAATGAAGGCCAAACCAAAGGCAAGATGGAACCATAAAAGGATAACTTGGTGCAACCCCGGCTCTGTGACCACCGAAATGTTTAGTAATTTTCTGCAGCTTATGGTCAGGTCAGAGAAAAAATGAATATATCTATCTCTTGTCATTTGTATTTATGATTCTTGAAGTTATTTTAAAGGTGTTTTAGCAATGGAATGGCATGCTAAGTGAATAGTTGAATATTGCTTCCCTGTCTCTTTATTACTAACCTGAGCCAATTCCCTCCCATGTTAGTCATGTATGTGGCCAGGCTGATTTACTTCCTTACATTTTCTATACATACATACATTTATGAGCAGACATTTGTATGTTTTACACATGTTTGTGTACACTTATATAACTCTGGATTATTGACTTCACAAAAATACAATCATAGTCACATGATCTGCAGTTCCTTCTTTCACTTAATATTTGATGGTCTCCCCTCTAAGACAGACCATAATATGGATACAATCACTTTTTTGCATAGCTGCAGGTAACATCATCATAGGGATGGTTAGGCCATAGGGTATTAAACCATTCCATTACTGATGGACTTAGCAGTGTCTCCTGTGCATCCCCTTTACAGTAAAACAGCAATGAAAATCTTGGCTCATAAATCTTTGTACACTTCACTCAGTAGGATATATTTCTGTAAGTAGAGTTCAGGGGTAAAAGGTACATTTAAAACTGAATAAGCACTAAATTAGACTTCAAAAGTAATGATTATTATTTGAATTTAATCATTCCTTGTTAATATTTCATTTTTGTCTGGTTTTAGTCCCTTTTCCCACTTTTTACATTCTTTGACACTTTCCTACATGAATACAATATTATCTTCATCATACCCAGCTCGAGGTCTTTGTTTTCTGAGACAGGATTTTATTGTGCACCCTAGCCTGGTCTAGAACTCACTATGAAATAGCATGGATCTCATGCCTCACTCTCCCAAATCTGTGTCACCACATTTGGTTTCATTAGTTTCTTATATAGTCCTAAATTCAGTAAAAGATCTCAGTAAGCCTCTCATTTGTACGTGAGGCAACAAAGGTTCCAGAAGGTTCAGGGTCAAGGTCCAGAGGCGATAACACCCTATGTGTTATGCAGTAATATCCAGGAGTGCCCTGTGCTAAGTGAGTTTGAATCCATGTGTCTCCATTGGCCACACTGACAAGTAGAAAGGGACTATTATCTCATTTTCTTCACACTCAGCAAGAAAAGCAAAAACAGACAGTAAGTTCCCAAAAGATACAATGCATGAGAGGGTGGAAAAGTACCGTCAGACTTGGTGGAGTACTGGACACTTGGAGCTGAAGGCTCCATAAGCTCAGCTACAGAGCAAGCAAGCGTGTGGAAATACTCTGACACGGGATAACCTCAGCAAAAACCTTCCACAGTCTCCGTGGTGGGGTGTATGAAAACTTTCTTGGTTCTAAGTATCTCCATGTGGCATCCAGAATGAATGCCAGTACTGAAACCAAATTCTGAAGAGAAATATCAGAAAAGAACTAACATCCCACAATGAAGAAACATCTTCAAAGAAGATGTTGTTATAAAAATACCACAAAAGTACTTTCCAATAAATTCCAGACCTAAAAGTAAAGCTTTAAAATGAGACTCCAAGCACAAGGCCCTGAATCCTTTGCTGTGTGCCTAGAGGGGCCCATCGAGAGGAAGCCCTTCTAAGCAGATAACACTGCCTTTCTGTGATGAGACTGGGGTCCAGCAAGAAGAGACTAGGTAAAACCACCTGCAATCTTTTGAAATTAGAATGGTCTAGAACAATTCTAGAAACAAATGTTTGAAAAGGACAGAGGGTCAATATTTTAAGGCCACACGAATGTTGCAGTAACTTTGAAGTTGTCATGAAGAATGGCTGAGCAATATATAAGCATAGAAGCATACATAGCTGTACTCTACTGCAACCTGACTGAACACAGAATTGTGAATGTCATATCACTTTAGGAAGATTAGTAACTATTCATAGCTATTAATTATTGCTGACATTTCTCAAATCATTCAAATCTGAACTCCATCTTCAGTCGATGAGTTCAAGCAGTTGGCTGGATTTAGCTGGTAATCCATACCTTGCTGACCTCTGGCACAGAAGCAGCAGACTCTCAACTGAATCCAAACAGTGGATAACAGAGGAAACATCTTAGCCCAAGCCCTAGGCACATCAGGGGAGAAGACCGAGAGAGACAGCTGTTCCCAGGTGTTTCCATGCTTACCTCAAGTCTCTTCTCTTGCCCACCTCATCAGGTGGAATTGTCCAAGGCAGGTTTTGAGGGAGACATTCAAGAACTTCTGAAGAGAAATCAGAAAAGTCCACACCATATTCTGTCAGGATCCCTTCTGTTTCAGGTTCAATTTCACCAGCCTGCCCAAGACTCTTAGCCAGTTGCCTGTGGACAGAGTAGAGAGTGGACACTTAATTGTATTAGTGAATAAATAAATAAAATGCAGGCCTCCGACTCTTTTCTAAAATAAGTTATTATAAAAATCCTCATGAAGTCTATGACTACAGTACAACTAACTGTACCTTCCTGACATTCTGATCAGGGGAAGAGGGACACAAGACAGAACTTCTTGGAACTCCTGCAATTTTATTCATGGAGAAATCAACATTGGTCCTCACATGCCCTTGTTTTTACACTGGTCCTCACATGCCCTTGTTTTACCAGTCTGATTATATATCCAAGGTGCCCTTCAACTGGGAATTCTCCTGCCTCAGCCTCCTAAGTACTGGGATTATAGGCAGGTGCCATCATGCCAAGCTTCGAAGTTGCTATTGTGAAATGTCTGCATGGAGCCTTTTGGAAAACTCCTTTAGAAAAGTTTGACCAACTTAGCTTGCTGTTAAATTATGACAATAAGATGAAAGAAGGAAGCAGCCTTCAGCCCAGCCCCTACATTAGGAGACATTAGGGGAGAAGACAGAGCTCATGTATGAGCTTCTTCCACAGAAGCTCCACCCACACACACCTGCTTACCAGCCCACCCTCTAGCAACACTGTAGTACCCACAGTCAATACTCCAACCCTTAGAAACTATTAGCTCAATTAAATGCCTGTGCCTTGGTCATAGTGTTTTATCATAGCAATAGAAGCCCTAACTGAGACAAAGGGAACAATAGAATCTAGGTAAGTACTAGGAAAGAAAAAAATAAACAATAACTAATGGACAGAAAAGAAACAAACCGTAAAGAAAAAGTAAAACAGGTGACATCCTAGTTAGATTCATCAAGGAAAACGGGAGGCAAGGACACAAATTCTAAGTACCTGAGTAAGAGTGGGGACATCATTAACATCCTACAGCATAAAAAGCATAAGGGAGGACTAAGGCGGGGACCCCTGTGGTTGAATTAGGGAAAGGCTGCAAGAAGCTGAGGAGGAGGGTGACTCCATAGGAAGATCAGCAGTCTCAAATAACCCAGACCCCTGAGATCACTCAGACACTGGACCACCAACCAGGCAGCATACACCAGCTGATATGAGGCCCTTGGCACATATATAACAGAGGACTGCCTGGTCTGGCCTCAGTGAGAGAGGATGCACTTAACCCTAGAGAGACTTGAGGCCCCAGAGAATGGGGAGGTCTGGTGGGGGTTGGGGGATACATCCTCTTGGAAACTGGGGGGGGGGGGGTCGAGGGGAGTGGTGGCAGGGGAGGAACTGTGGGATGGCAGACCAGGAGGGAGTTAATGACTGGACTGTAAAAAAATAAAAGTAGTACTAGTAATTTTTATCCAATAAATTGAACATCTTGGATGTAACAGGTAAATTCCTTGAAAGATACAAACCGCCCTGGATTCTTAAACAATAAATCAGTATCTAACTATGCCTGTATTTAAGGAAATTGAAGTGGCATTTTAAAATCTTCTCACAAAAAAAACCTCAAAAGTCCAGGTTTTCCTGATAGCTTCTATGAAATACATAAAACAGAACTCAGCTGCTATATTTTAAAAGTATCATAAACAATTAACTAAAAATTTATCCTGCATAAGAAAACCAATCACTATAATTCACCCTAGTAACAATCACAGATATATACAACCATCTTAGTAAAGTAAGAAACAGAATTTGACAATTTTTTTTACATTCATTTACAATAAAAGCACATGATCAATGGAAGAAGCTTCTCTGATTTGATTAAAAACATCCAAGAAAATCTCAGAGCTGGGCCTGAGGAGATGGCTCGGCCAGAAGAATGCTTGCAGTATAGAAATAAGGTCTTCAGTTTGAAACTTAACACCTATGTTTAAAAGAAAAGAGGGAAAAAGGGAGGGTAGGAAGGAGGGAGGAAAAGAGGGAGGGTGGAAAGGGAAGGAGGGAGAGAGGGAAGGAGGGCGGGAGGAGGGTGAGCCAGCTGTGGGTATGTATGTGCCCTGTAATTCCAGCTCGGGGAAGTTGAAGTCAGGAGCGTCTGGAGCTGGCCAGCTAGCCTTGCCAAATTGTTGAGCTCCAGGTTCAGTGAGATAACACTTTAAAAATATGGTGGGTAGAAACAGAAAACACCAATGTCAGGCTCCTACATGCACACACACATGTGCACATATATAAACATATATACATACATACCCTCCCCATCCTAGAGCTGATATCAAACTTAACAGTTAAAGTCTAAATGCTTTCTTATAGATGAGGAAGAAAATAAGTGTTCATTAACATTATTCAACATTGTTTCCGGGGGTCTAGTGAATGTTATAAAGTAAAAGGTAAGCTAGGCATAAAATTAAAATGGGAAGACTTCACACTGCATAGAGTGGGATAAAGTGAGTACAATTCCCATGATAGAAATGACCAGTCTCCTGCTGTATGCTTCCTGTAAGATCTCTCCATGTGTATGAAAACAGAATTCAGCATACTATATTTAAACTCTCAATCCAAGATTCCTAGTTCAGAGACAGTACTCCAAAGACAAGAGAAGCCCTCGGTAGTCATGTATGGCAGTAAAAACACTTTTAGTGGTTGCAGAGGTAGCAGCCAGGTTTGTGTCAATGGTGTCTTGCAAGTGAGATATACTAGCATTGTGGCCAAATAATCTTTACATAAAGTGAGATCTGGGCTTCTTGGCTCTGGAGAATTACCTTTGCAGCACTCTCAGGGGTCAAGCCTTCACTGTTTCTGCAATCCCTTCAGTGCCCTTCCAATAAATTCCTTTCTAAACAGAGTTCCATTCTCTTGTAACTAAGAACCCAGACAGTTAAGGGCATGGGTCCCAGTAATTTTCAAAATGCTAAGGAATCTTTTAAATGACTAACATTTACTTGTGCTCACCAGAATGAATTTGACACTGAAGACCTGAGGGAGCCATTATCACTGCATCTGAAGCTCAAAGGACATAGAAACCCAACACTGGTATAGAGTAAGGCTACTTAGAATAATGTTGCTCAGGTTAAAAAGAACTTTACTCTAGTGATGAAAGGTAATAATTAGTCATTAAAAATTACCTAGAATTTTTAAAACTAATGGGTTCTGCGTTATTCCCTAGTCATGTGGCCTATTTATTATTCTCACAGTCACCTGAGGGTCTGTTCCCACATTTCTCTTCTAACATCAAGGTCTTTTTTTGTATGTACATGAGTGCTTTGCCTGAATAAACGTCTAAGCCCTGCTTATGTGTCCCGTACCCACAAAGATCAGAAGAAGACTTTGGGTCCCTTGGAACTAGAGTTGCCAGTGGTTGTGAGCAGCCATGTGGATGCCAAGAGCCAAACCTGAGTCCTCTGGAAGAGCAGCTAATACTCTTAACAACTGAGCCATCACTCCAGACCTCCAATAAAAATGTCTTTAACTGTTTGGGTTCTTGGTTACAAGCACAAAAGACAAATTTTGGTTGGAAAAGGTTTTCTATAAAGATATAGAGGGAGTTACAAAAAACAGACTTGGAGAATGAGAGAATGGACAGACGAAGACTAATAAGCCCAATCTCTGGAGTCTTGATTCCAGGCTAAAAAACAGAATATAATGACTTCCACTAAAGAGGGTATTGAATTTCTTACAGGGGAAAAAAAAAAGAAAAAACAAAAAACCTTTAACATTGGTGTACTGGCTGGTTTTATGTGTCAACTTGACACAGGCTGGAGTTATCACAGAGAAGGGAGTTTCAGTTGGGGAAATGCCACCATGAGATCCAGCTGTGGGACATTTTCTCAATTAGTGATCAAGGAGGTAGGGCCCCTTGTGGGTGGTGCCATCCCTGGGCTGGAAGTCTTGGGTTCTATAAGAGAGCAGGCTGAGCAAGCCAGGGGGAGCAAGCCAGTAAGAAACATCTCTCCATGGCCTCTGCGTCAGCTCCTGCTTCCTGACCTGCTTGAGTTCCAGTCCTGACTTCCTTGGTGATAAACAGCAATATGGAAGTAAGCTGAATAAACCCTTTCCTCCCCAACTTGCTTCTTGGTCATGATGTTTGGTGCAGGAATAGAAACCCTAAGACAAATTGGTACCAGCATAGTGAGGTATTCCTGTGACAACCTGACCATGTTTTGGGGAGGACTGTGGAAGGACTTTGGAACTTTGAGCTAGAAGAGCCCCTGTATGTTAAGAGCTCTGTGGGATGTTCTGTAGGAGCTTGGAAGATCATGTTGAGAACAGTGCAGAAGATGGAGGCCTGGCATGTGAAATTTCAGAGGGAAGATTAAAGACTCTTATCAGGGCCATGTTTTGATTGTGAAGATTCTGTGGTTCTGGTTGTCTGGGGCTGAAGCTGTGATTAACAAGATACCAGAATTACTAAAGTGAGAACTTTGCATTAATGGGACTATTGATGCTGGTTAGCTGGAGCTAAGAAATTAGTAGTGATTAAGAAGAGACCAGCATCACTGAGGTGACATCTTCTGGTAAGTGTTTCTGAGAGCACAAAGAGACTGTGTTCCAGAGATAGCTAAGGTTGTACCTTGTGCTGCAGCAGGACTTAGTAATGTCCTGCTGCAGCACCCAGGTGGTACTGGTTTTTACAGCATGAAGGGGTCATGAAGAGCAGCTGAGGCTCGGCACTGTGAGAGGCCATGGAAGGCCATAAATGAAGGTGCAGCCTCAGTTTGTAATTGATGGCCCAGGACTGAAGGTGTCATGCAAAGGAGTTGAGGCTTGGCACCATGAAGACAGTCTATGAGAGGCTATTGGTAAAGCCTAGTTACAGCGGTGTTTTGGGAATGCCAGTACCATGCAATGACCACCAAGGACAGCAGCAGCAGTGGAGTACAGGCATCTGGAGCCCAGAAGACAAGATGTGTGCTACAAAAGGTAGAGCTGGAAGTGACCAAAGCCCTTAGAGGAGCCCAGAAGATCATGAGTTGGATCCCAGACATTGATTGGTTTTGCTTTTGATTGTGACTGTGCCCTGATATTTTTCCCTCTTGAAGGAAGAATGTATTTTAGTGGAGCCCACAGTTAAGAGACTTTGAATTTTAAAAGATATTGGACATTTTAAATTGATTGAACTTTTAACATGTAAAGACTGTGGGACTTTAGATCTTGGGGATGAATAAGAACATAAGGTTGAGGCTTAATAGTGATGTGTTTGTGTGTCAAGTTGACAAGGGGTCAATTGTACTGCCTGGTTTTGTGTGTCAACTTGACACAGGCTGGAGTTATCACAGAGAAGGGAGCTTCAGTTGGGGAAGTGCCTCCATGAGATCCAGCTGTGGGGTATTTTCTCAATTAGTGATCAAGCGGGTAGGGCCCCTTGTGGGTGGTGCCATTCCTGGGCTGGAAGTCTTGGGTTGTATAAGAAAGCAAGATGAGCAAGCCAGGGGAGGCAAGCCAGTAAGGAACATCCCTCCATGGCCTCTGCATCAGCTCCTGCTTCCTGACCTGCTTGAGTTCCAGTCCTGACTTCCTTGGTGATAAACAGCAATTTGGAAGTAAGATGAATAAAACTCTTTCCTCCCCAACTTGCTTCTTGGTCATGATGTTTGGTGCAGGAATAGAAACCCTGACTAAGACAATTGGTAAGTCACATCATTGTATTCAGGGTCTTACTAAGTCCCTTAAGTAAAATTTTGGGGCACTACAGACACAGACAAGGTATGTCAGAAGACAGAGAAAGAGCTCATCATCCTCACTACAGAGCTCCCACAGGCCCTCCACAATCTCTACTCATAGTAAGTGGATGGCGGTAGTATCCCATCCCTTTGAACATGTGGTCTCTGAAAAGGTAGCACAGCAGAGACTTTCTAATATATCTGTAGTCCGCTTTGGCTAAGGAAAAAAAGACCTAATAGGCAGTAGCTACAAGTTTAACAGATGGACAGGGTCCAGAAAGGCTTGGTAATGAGGGGATCTAGACAAAGGATAAGTGAATCAAATAAGTTTGTTAAAATGAGCCTGGCAGAGTGTTTATATTGTGTGGTAGTCTTCACTGTCAACTAGGCTGAATTTAGAATCATCAACAAAATACACTCTATAGGTTTATCTGAGTATGTTAAACTAAGGGGGAAAAGGTGACCTACCCTGGATGTGGGTGGCACCATCTATGGACTCGTGTCCTGGACTTAATATAAAAGGGAGTGAGCTGAACGCCACCATCCATCTCTGTTTCCTGACAGCAGATGCAATATGGCCAGCTGCCTCACACTCTGTTACCATGACCAGCTGCTTCCCTTTGAACTATAAGCCAAGAGAAATCTTCCTTCCTAAGCTGCTGCTTGTAAAGTATTAGGTCATAGTGATAGAAAAGGAACTACTGTATACTGTCTGAGAGATCTTCGTCAAACAACTCAATGTGAAGACTGCAAGGATCTCCCTGAGAACAATCACACCCGTGCTTCCTCATAGGCTTAAAAACACAGAGGACAGCAGCAGAAAATGACCGCCACAATAATAAGTTCTCATTAGAGTTGATTTGACTCCCATCCTCATAGCACACCAGTGTGCCAACAGCCAGCCACAGCCAACTGTGACAGAGAATGAAGCCAGGAGGACATTTGACAGTTGATTATGTCTAATGAGGTCTTCATGACAGAGTGACCTCTCTCCATTAATCTGGAAACTCTAAGTCTGGGTTTGTGACTGCCATCTTCATTGCTCTACCTACCATACTTTATAAAAACTATTCAGAATATAAGGTATTATATGACCAGATATTACCTCATGCAGCACTATCTTTTTGAAAGAAGCAAATCTTAAAAATTTACAGGCATGAAGGGTCTAATCAGAAGACAGCCCTTACCAGACTGCAATGTTGGCCTGCCAGAGACAGTGATGCCCTAGCTTAGCATTCTAGGGATAAGATCTGAGAACCCAGGATGCAAGGCAAGAGTGTCAGGCCGTTTTGTGTTACAGTGGAGACCTACTTGTAGCTGGGAATGCAGTTTGGTGGTAGGACATTTGTGAACATGCACAAGGTCTTGAGTTTGGTACCTAGAACTGGGGTAAAAACACAACAACAAAACCTTAATTACAAAAATTATATTCTTGTACTCATGATGCTTATTACTTTATTTTGGCTTTTTAAAAGTCATATATGCATGCATGATTTAGCCAAATAAAAGAAAACATATGGTACCTGTCTCTCGAGATTAGCTTAATATTACCTCCACTGTGATGCTCTTTTATGAAAATTCTAAGGATACAATAATTCTTTTTATTCTGAAATAGAGAGCACTGACATACCAACTGACATAAACAGGCATCAAATCCACTACTGACTTCTTTATTTACAATTCAAGGCAGCTGAGAGATTCCTCACAAGTAAAAACAGTTGGAATAATGTAAAGAGTTTACATACATATGAGGCTGAAGCATAAAACTCTAGAGCCCCTCCCCCCAACCCCTTTTTGAGATAGGATGTTACTCTGTAGCCCAGGTTGGCCTCAGACTCAAGACAGTATTTAAATGACACTAAACAACTAACTATTTATTGATCAGATCACTCAATAATTCCTGGAAGAAGTATAAATAATAAGGCATAGTGTAGTTTGAGAGAACTTTGCCTACATGGAAAGAAGTATGTTCTTGTATGTGTGGGTCTTTTGGTAGAAGTGTGGGCACAGCAGATGTAGACCACAATAAATACCCTAGTCTCATCCTGAATAACTGGGAGCTCTTCTCCAAGATACTTATGGCCATAAATGATAATCCCACACCTAAGCTGGAAAAAGTAAGAACCTGGACAAGATGTCTGCTAAGACTCAGCTTTGGAAGCTCCCTGTCCATGGTTTAATTTTCCAAAGTCTTAGTTGACCAGTCATCCATGGTTAGGAATTACTAGACGGAAAAAAATCTAGAAATGATTCATACATTTTAAGTCACATGCTATTCTGGATAACAGATCTCCCACCATCCTGCTAGGTCTTACATAGAGCATGCATTATTTTTTTTTCCAGATATTTACTCGGCACATTCAATCTATTTACTAGTCACCTGTAGCTAGTCTTTGCTACCAGACAACTTCTGTGGCAGTATGGCACTTGCAGTCACGTACTCATTTTGCTCAATGTCTACACAGTATAAGAGCAGTACTTCTGGCAATTTTATTACCGTGTACTGTTATAATTACTCCATTTGGCCAGTTACTTTTGTTAATCTCTTGCTGTGTCTAATGAATAAGTTAAACCTTAACATAAGCTCATACGTATCGACAAACCTGGTGTGTGTTGGGTTCAGTGCTGCCTGTGGTTTCAGACCTCTATCAGGAGGCTGGAAATGCATCCTCTGTCAACAATTGACTATTATATAAACATTATATAACATTTAAACATAAAGTATGTTCCATTAAAAAACCATACTGACTGTAAGCAAGGAAGGATTAAAGGAAAGCATGGACGAGCTAAACATCTTCCAAGTAAAAAGTCTCAAAATGACAGCCATGACCCAAAAATGGACAGACAGGTACAACAACTCGTGACCCTATCAGCCCTGGGAATCTAGCGCTGGGGACAACAGCACAAGTGCATAACTCTCAAAGGCTTTCAGTTTGGGGGACTTCAGAAATAAAGAGAAAAGAACATTAGCACTACCAGAGAAGCAAAGATCCTGCTAGCAGCGCTAGAGGGAAGGCAACACTGCTTATAAACACCAAGGGTCACAGAGGTAAAAGGTTACTTGGTGAGGGCCATGGGGGAAGGGGTGGGGAAAGCAAGGGCAATGAACCGGAAGCACAAAGATTTCAGAAGAACTTAGAGAAAGCTTATGAATGGCAGATTGTGATGGGTAACCTTGGCTGTCCTCTTGGAAGGACTGACAATTGCCATGGAAAGGAATCTCTGAGCCTGTCTGGGAAGGATTACTTAGATTAGGTTAACTCATACAGGAAGTACCATTGGACAGGCTGGGGAAGAAAGCATAATTAACAACATTTAGTATAATTTTAAGTCACCAAGTAAAAGGGAAAAGGGAGATGAACACAAAGATCCATGACTCTCTCTGCTTCCTGGTTGTGGACATAGTGTTATCTGCCACCTCCTGCTCACTCTGATGGATGGCACCCTTAAACTGTGAGCCTGCTTTTGATAGCTTTTTCTTTTGTTTGGTTGTTCTGTCACAAAAATGAGGCAAGTAAATAATACACAGTTCAGCTCAGCTCAGCTCAGCTCAGATGAAAGGGATCTAAGCCTGGCACAGCTGAAGGGAGGTTTGAGATAGGAGGACTAAAAACCATTTTCAAATATATTACTAAGATAATGCTCCAGAAATAAGAAGAAATTGAGATTTTTTTTTGACAGGCTAGCTCACATCTCAGGAAGAACTAACACAGAAAAATGCCAGAGAAACATATTCTAGGAGAGTCATTCAATTTCAGAGTTAAATGTTTCCAAATGCAACATCTCAAGAGAACAAGCACCTATGGAGAACCTATCAGGTGAAAACAGAGGCGTACTAAGAGATGGAGACAGTCCTCCACGGGGATGAGCGGCCTAGGTTACTGGACCATATATGTGGCAAAGACAGTGAAGGGGAAAGTTGGTAACAGTCAGCAAGTGACTGTTGGTGACGGCCCAACCTCACAAACTGTCACCTAAGTCACACCAGTCCCTGGGGCGTTACTAAAATTAAAGAGGAAAACATTTCTTTTTTCCTATCTTGTGCTTTCTGTCCTGGCAATAAAATTTGCCAGGTTATAGACTAAGGCCAAACAATCTTAATTTGTTCATGAAATTATAAGATGGCTTATAAAGACAAAATCATATTTTAGTTATGCCTTCCAAATGAAATCAACATCTCCAAGTTCCTATTAGTAGTAATTAACATTTATTTTACTAAGTTCGAAAGAACATTTCTCAAGTGCCTCATTTAAATAAATTTATTATGGATTTCCACTGGAGATATATTTGATAGCTCCACAGACTGAAGAGCTTGCAGAAGATAAAGATCTAATGGGTCAGCATGGTGAAAGAGCTTGTGCTGTTGAGAAGGGGCCTTAGGTGCCCCAGAAAGGCTCCCCTCTATCTAAGAACTAAGATCTGAGCTTCCCTAAACTGCAGAATCCCAAAGCCTGACCAGGGAATTGCTTGGTAGACTGTGTATTTATCTTGCCAAAGTGTTTGTTTTGACATTTTAGTTTCAGTGTAAATTTCAGAACCATAAAAATAACTTTCATGTAGATGCATTGCCATTCAAACAGTATTGCTTTTTGTGCACTTTCCTGGAACTGCAGTTAAGGTGCCCTGAGCTCGTGGAGGCCAGGAGGGAGAGTGACCCCCTGCAACTGAAGCTGACTATGAGTTTCCTCGGTGTGGGTGCTAGGAACTGAAGTTGGGCCATCTCTCCAGCCCACCATGACAACTTTCTTCAAATCTAAGACTGTTTTTGTTTTAAATTCAGTTTATCCAAAAAAACAAAAATCCTAGTACTATAAAAAGTAGACTTTAGATTTGCAATAATAGCAAACACAGGGGTAGGTCCTGCCTACCCAGGAAGACACAATGACTGAGAATATAGATTCTATTTTATTTTATTGTTCATTTTGGTTTTTTAACCTTTAACTTAAAAATTAATTTACTATTCCTTTAAAATGTTTTTTACCTCAAGTTTCATTTGTCTATTGCAGCTGTCATCTTGTTTTATCTGTGCTTCCATTCTCTACCAGCATTTCTTCTATTGCTTTTCAGACCTCTGGCCAAGCCTCCTTCCTTCCTATTATTATTTTAACTCCCTTCCCCTTTTCCTATTCCTTCTTCACTTCATCACTTAATATCTGTAACTTGAATCCAAGGAAAATTATAATCCATGTTTCCCCCAACCAGTAAGCCTGTGCTGCCATCGCTGACCTTTATAGGAGACATAAGTACAGTGTACAGTTATTTTTCCAACATAAGTTAACAAACACTGTAAATCACATAAATGGAATTAAAGACAAAAATTACATAAATATCTCAATTTAAAAAGGTCTTTGTCAATCCCAATGCAGAAAAAGTCCTTTGACAAAACAAACAATGCCATCATGAAGAAAGTCCTAGTGAGAGTGGGAGGGAGCAGAGGAGACATACATACCTCATCATACATAGGAAAAGTTACATATGACAAACACATACCAACATCATGCTAAACAAAAAAGACCTTGGAGCAATCCTATATAATCAGGAACAAAAGAGTACTGTTGCTGTCCTCCTCCATTTCAATACAGTGTTTGAAGCAGTCTAGAGCAATAAGACAAGAGAAGGAAATTTAAAAATATGCATAGGAAAAGAAGTGAAGCTAACCTTGTTTGCAGATGATATGATACTGTGTATAAGTGATCCCCAAAACTTTACCAATGTTGACTTTACAAAGTCTACAAAATTCTACAAATGTTGATCTAGAAATAATCAAAACCAACTGATAATAACCAGTACCTTTCTGTACAATAACAACAAACCGAGAACAAAATCATGAAAACAGTCTCATTAACAATAACCTCAATAAAAAACAATGTCTAGGAGCAGGCCTTACCAAGGGCATGAAAGATGTCCACAATGTAAAGTTTGTAAATCTCTGAAGAAAAGGATTGTGGAAGGTACTAGAAAATGGAAAGACAACCCTCCCCAATATTTATGAATTGGTACAATTAATATTGTGAAAATGGCCATTCTATAAAAAAAGCAACTTACAGAGTCAATGTGGCCACAGTCAGTTATATCCCTATGACATTATTCACAGAAATAGGAAAAAATGCACTAAAATTCATATAGAATCACAAAGCAGCCCTGAGCCAAAAGAGCAATGCTGGAGGGGTTACCACACTGGATTTCAAGCTATACTGCAGAGGTATAGGAATAATAACACTAGCACGATACTGGCACAAATCCAGACATGGCGATCAAAAGCAAGATACAAGACAAAAAATATATGAGATGACATTACAGTCATCTTGGAGTTGATAGAGGCCAAAATTACAAACAAGAAATGATGGCATTTCTAATAAAATGGGCTGAGGAAACTGGATGTCCACAAGAATGAAATATGATATCTATCTATCTATCTATCTATCTATCTATCTATCTATCTATCTATCTATCTCCCTGCATAAAAAACAACTCTAAATGGATCAAAGACTTCAGTGTGAAACCTGAAATGCTTGAAACTGCCAGAAGAAAACATAGGCAGTACACTACAAGATACAGGTGTGGGAAAGGACTTCCTGAACAGGACTCCAGTCTCTCAGGAATTAAGACCAACAACTAACAAATGGGACCTCCTCAATAAAACCAAAAAGCTTCATACAGCAAAGGAAAGAAACAAGTAGAGACTAAGCCTACAGAGTAGGGGAGATCGTTGTCAATGATCTTTATGATAGAGAATTAGTATCCAGGATATATAAAGAATTCAAAAAGAAAAAGCGTTAAGAAAACAAATGACTGAATTAAAAATGGGCCATAGATGTGAATGGTGTTCCCAAAGAAGAAATAAAAACAGTTAAGAAATGCATTTTGTCTCCGGTGACTTTCTAAAGTGGGACCAACAAATTGGGAAAAGATCTTTACCAATCCTATATCTGATAGAGGGCTAATATTCATTGTATACAAAGAACTCAAGAAGTTAGACTCCAGAGAACCAAATAACCCTATTAAAAAATGGGGTACAGAACTAAACAAAGAATTCTCAACTGATGAACACCGAATGGCTGAGAAGCACCTAAAGAAATGCTCAACATCCTTAGTCATCAGAGAAATGCAAATCAAAACAACTCTGAGATTTCACCTCACACCAGTCAGATTGGCTAAAATAAAAAACTCAGGTGATAGTAGATGCTGGAGAGGTTGTGGAGAAAGAGGAACACT
>JADRCC010161391.1:0-10756 GCA_019843855.1 Hylomyscus alleni | reverse complement strand
CCAGTGCAGCCTCTGTGTGCTCCCTGGTAGCCTCCACCCAGTGCAGCATCTGTGTGCTACCTGGTAGCCTCCACCCAGTGCAGCCTCTGTGTGCTCCCTGGTAGCCTCCACCCAGGCTTGCGCTTCTCTGCGTAGTCTCCAATAGCCCCCGTGGGAGACTCGGCTGTCTGGTGTTTGCCCAAATTAGTATGTTTCTACTGAATGACTTCTTTGCATTTCTCTTATAAACACTATGAATTGTTCTCATGCTGCTTGGGGACTTTCCGTTTGGCACAGAAATGCAGAGATGGAGAGCCAGACTGGGGGCCTATTCAGAGTAACTGTGTGGGTTAGGGTGCTATGAAGCTTTGCCTAAGTAAGTTTTCTTCTGAAACCCATTTTAGACCTGGACTTTTGTTGTCCTGACTATCTTCTACTTATTTTAAATCTGCTTCACGTTGCTATATTTTTACATGTTCTCATTATGGTCATTTTAAGTTCTTTGGTAGAACAAGCGAGCAGGTGGCATATAAATAAATAAATAAATAAATAAATAAATAGGAAATAACACACACAGAATCCTTGTTGTTGATAATAAGCGTGGTAGGAGAACGCACAGCGAGAAGATGGCCGAAGGTGATAAATCTTCCTAAATACGGTGATTAACATCACAGCAAGATTGAACACTCATAAATGGCCAAAGCCAGCCAAACAAAAAAGTCAAAAAAAATTTATATGCTGTGTTCACCAAGAAGAATATTCCTAAAATGTGGAGCAGGCTGGTGAGAGGTGGTTCAGTAGGTAAGAGCACTTACTGCTCTTCCAAAGGTACTGTGTTCAAATCCCAGCAACCACAAGGTAGCTCACCACCACCCATAATGAGATCTGATGCCCTCTTCTGGTGTGTCTGAAGACAGCTACAGTGAACTTATTTATAATAAATAAATCTTTGGGCCGGAACGAGCAGGGACTGAGTGAGTGGGGTCTATCAGAGCGAGCAGGCCGATTGGAGAGAATAAGGGTTGACCGGAGCAAGTGGGGTTGACCAGAGCGAGCAGAGGTCCTAAAGTCAATTCCCAACAACCAGATGAAGGCTTACAACTATCTGTACAGCTACAGTGTGTACTCATATACATAAAATAAATAAAGAAATCTTAAAAAATGTGGAGCATGTGATTTGTGCTAGGTATGACTCTAGACTATCACCGGGCAGACTATGATCCATAACAACTTCAAAACCTTGTAGAGAAAGTTGGTTTTAGAAACAGGAATATAGAAGCAGACTTGACAGGGAATCCTGGTGTGTAAAATGAAGTAGACTTGGATGGTGATGCGGTGAAGAAATGAAGGCAGAGATTAAAAAAGCAGCATGAGTTATACAGTTGTGTGGGAAAGTACCAAGCTGGACTTGGACGGCTAGATAATGGGTGTCCAAAGGAACAGGTTGTACTGTGCAGTGGCTGGAACAGCTCCTTTAAGGATGGTGTCTCTGAAATAATTTTGGGGAAGGAGTTCAAGTGATAGCCGTGGCATATTGGAGATTCTTCCCAGAATGAAGAGCTTCTTTGGGCTTATTTGATCTTCACTTCTAGACACAAGAGGCTGTTGCAAGTTCACCATATCTCTTATTTAGCACCTATATTCAGTTCCATAATCCTGAGAGGCAGCTGGAACTATTTATGTCCGTTCATAGATGAGGACATTGAGATCCAAGAAACTGAGTGAGTTATTTGAGGTGACATGGACACTCTGTGACTCAGTCAGCTTGACATCTTGACACAGTTATATTAGGTTAGGGAAAGAAGTCTCATCAACACAGGGCAAAGAGCAGTGTAACTGGATTCAGTAATAGATACTGTTAGGTACTTTTGTATTAATGGAATATTTAATGAATATGCATATGGATATGTTTTTATAGAAACATGAGTTTTACAGTGGTAGAATATAATTATGAGGAAAATGAGGACTTGTTCTAGAAGCTATAAAGATCTTGTTCTTTATAGTAAAACAATGAGGAATTGTGAGGAAAAAAAGCAGTAGCTTTTTCTGAAGTCTGCTGAGTCTGAGTTTGTGGACAGAAATACAATGAAAATGATCCCAAGGGCTCTCTGCACGGTGAGGCATTGAGCCCTTGTGACATCAGCTGTATTGGACAGTGACAAGTGTTCAGAGAATGTCACAAATATAGAAGGCACAGACTCTTAGGTGACTCCCATCAACTGCTGGAACACAGTGTTTTTCCCACTGTCCTTAACTGATAAGTTACTTATTACTCAGATTTTAGGGAAGAAGTGAGGGATGTTCATGTGAGCCAGTGAAACAAAAAGCATTGTGTGAACAAAGAAACACTGTGTGTGAGACTAAGTCACCCTCTGAAGCAGGGCAGTAGAAAGCATGGCTTGGGCATTCTTGAACAGACAAGGGTGAACAGACAGGGTCATATCAGAAGGGTCAGGGAAGGGTGGAAGGAGGTGGAGATGTGGGTCTGTGCCAATGGAGGTAATGTATCGACTATTAAGTTCAAGCCAGTGACCTCTGAAATATCAAGAGAACCAGTTAGATGGCACAGGAAGCCCCCAACCAAACCCCAAACTAAAACAAATACAAATAGTAACTATAAAACTTAGAAGAACAAAAACAGAGGCAATCCAGAAAAGAGATGTCCAGGAAACAGATTTCAGACAGAGTTTAGAATTAATTGCTCAGCACAGTGATTCCTGTAAGTCGTCTGGAAAGTCTCTCGGAGCTAGGAGCATCATCTTTAAGGGATAAGATCACCAGTACAGATGTACCACAAATGACTCAGACGAAACTCCTTTGCTCTATCCTTTATGTCTTTCCAGATGCCAGAGGACCTTCAGGAACACTCCAACCACGAGAACTGCCAAATAGTTAAGAATAGATTAGAAGAGGCTTGACTGTAATACACAGACGAATGAGCAAAGCATATCAAATATTAAATTGTCCTCAAAGAGACTTCAAACAGGGTCTGTGGCTAGTGCCAACTGGTATGCAACCTTAAGGAAGGAAGCTTATATAATTGATAAATATTTATTGAGCACCTAGTGCACACCAGGCCCTCCACTTAACATTTTGTACAATGAGGGATATAGCAGACAGGATCCTTCATTAACAGAGCTTGCAGTCTAGAGAAGTTCATACATTAAATGAACTCATTAAATTATAATACATTTTAGAAAAGAAAACTCAGGATATTTTGAGGAGAACAGACACATAAATTAGATTGGGATGATGTAAGGAGTAATCTTAGCAACAGAAACTTGAGAACTCCAGAGGAGGGCGGGGGAGGGAGCTATGCAAGTTAAGAAATGACATCCTGATGGCTCTGTGAGGACCACACTTGCTGAGCAAGCACAAGGACTGGCTCTTTGGTACCCATGTAAACCCATGGTAGGAGGCTTTGTTCTCCTACCATGAGATGAGAGAGACAAGAGAATCCCTAGACACTTGTTGACTAGTTAGCCTGGACAACACAGAGCAAGCAGCAAAAGATCGTGTCTCAAATAAAGTAGAAGTCAAGGACTGACACTCAAGGTTGTCCTCTGATCTCTGTATGTGGGCTGCGGCATGAGTACATCTGTGCTCACAGATGAGAAGACACGCTAAAAATAAAAGAAGGAAAGACACTCTGAGAATAGGAGCAAAGACTGAGCTGTCTCCAGCCCTGAGTGGCTTTTTTTCCTAGGAAAAGGCCTTGCGAAAGCAATGGCATGCCATTTCTGAGTTTAGACTCCATGAAGACTATGACCTTTGCCTCGAATGTTCTTTCTTAGATGCTCTGAGAGATGCCAGCAGCCGTGCTATGGCATGTCACATGGAGAAGGTGACAGGTACAAAATATGATCTCCTTGTCTCTTGTCAACAAGACATTGAAATCCTTATTCTAAGAGAGAACCAAGAGACTGGGGATTGTCAACAGACTTATGGGAAGAACTTGTAGCATATCCCTATCCTGCAAGAGAGGGCTGTACTTCATCCATAAGTTTGTTCCAACATCCTGAGAGACCTAAAGTTCTCTCAATTTATGATCTGGAGGAAATGAGAGATAGGAAACGTTTACTTTTTAAAATATGAATACAATTCTAGCAATTCATTATTCAGCAATAAAAAATAATGTATTTGGCCCATTCTGGGTATGGTCTTCCAGCTTTTAAGAAAGTAATCATTGACCATCAAATATTTAACTGCATTGTTTGTCTTCTCCATGTCTGTGTCTCTTTTCACTTCTTTTTACCCTCTTTTGATACATGAGAAGGCTGATGTGTAGCTTTACCTACCACAGTAAGCCTTCCATGTATGTTTGATGATGAAAAAATAAAAGTAAATGAAATGATATTGCTAGCTTGAGGCAGGAGAATCTCTTCCTCTCCTACCTACCCACAGTAGATGACCTGTTTTTGACTAGAAAGAGAATATCCACTGAGAAACTCAGAGTGTAAGAGCTAGAGGCGGTGGATGGATACAAGGAAGGGTCCCTCTAGACATAGCACATAGGGAAACACAGTGATTGTGAGAGCATGCGGGAGAGCTGTGCAGGCTCAAGCCAGACTAAATCTCAGCAAGGAGAGGTGAGATAGACAAATACCAAGTCCCACCCCTAGCCAAGAAATGACTGGCAACGGAGAGCTGCTTAGAGAAAGTCAGTTTATAACTTAAAGAGCATAGTATACTTTAAAAAGTATAGCTTGGTAAGTTGACCAGTCTCCTATGGATGGCCATACACCCAAGAATAGACAGACATCATGGACTTGACAGGAAAAAGAAAGTGACACAATGTTGGATGGGGAGAAAGAGGATGTGGATCCAGAAGGAGTTTTAGAAACAGGTAGATATGATCAAAGCACATTGTATAAAACCCTTAAAGAATTAATAAAAAAATCTGAAGCCAAATAATTCCCAGAAGCAAAAATAAGTCAGAAAAACTCATAGAAAGGTACTTAAAGTAAAAGCCACACAGTTTTATGTCTTCTTCCCCTTGCAATAAGCATATATTTGGTTGGTTCATCACTGAACTGGAAATATATTCTTTACTCAAGGTTATAAGACCTAAGTGAGAGGTTTGAAATTAATACTCTGGACACCAGGGTACTCACGCTCTTCTCACTGTACAGTGTGAATATGACTCGGGTACAAGTCGGACTCAGAGCCTCAAGACCCAGGATAACTAGATGTTCCAAATGAGGAAAACAAAATCTGAGAGATGAAAGAGTGTTTATGATTCTTCGGAGACAACCAAGCAGCTGTCATCTGATGAGATCTGGACCATAAACAAGGAGCCTAACAATGCTGGTCTGAATCACTGAAAATTAGCTACCTGCTCCTCCTAACACTCTAGAGACTGCACAATTACCATAGCTGGCATCATAAAAATAACATTCCAGACAAAGGCTCACACAACGCTTTTGTTAAGAACCCTCTTAGCCTCTTAATGAAATTTCCTGAGCTGCTTGCTGTGTTGTGAATGGAAGTATCCCTTTGGAATACCCCCTTTCAGCCCTGCATGGATTTGGAGGCTAAGAAACTTAGAAAAATCCTGGAACTGTGGGTGGGTGGTCCCCAGGGATCAGAAACCATTTTGAGAGAGAAATATATTTTTCTTTTTAAAAACCAGCCATTTGAGACCTATCATCATGAAAATGGAAAGTTATTTATATAAAATAAGCAATATGAGAGCAAGCAATAGTTGGATGGCTATGATCAGCATGCAAATTCAGGAGAGGTGTTACCAGGAACTTTCTGGAAACACACAGCACATCAACATTAAGTCTCAGGTAGCCTAAAGAAGAAGATGGGAAATTCATTTCAGGAAAAAAAATGAATTTTTGTTGTTGATGATGTTCACTGACAACTCTGAATATTGAAAAATATTATTTCAGTATATACTGAAGCATTCCTGGGCAATTACGTCTTATCTTACACTAGGTTACTGACTAGATAGACTCTCTTCTCTTACTGAAACTGTAATTTTCCATTGGTCGCCTCCCCAAGAGTAAATGTGGCCCATGAGCTTTCATCTCCTTTTCTGCTCTCCATAGACTCCAAAGACCATTCTCTGAGCTCAAAGCTCCTTCTTGTTAGTGGACTCAACTATACACTGAGGTTACAGTTAGGAAAGTTATGTATTCGCCTACTTTGTATTTTGGTTCTAAATGAATCCATAAGCTTCCAAAAAGACAGAATGCATGGTTCTTTCTGTGCCCAATTTTCCTATGAAGCTACTCCGTTCTCTTGGATCCAGCTTTACTCTGATGGGTGTTTTATCCGTTGATGATACTGCCCAGGCAAAAGTAAGTTAGAGAGAATCTTGGTGCATAAGGTTGAAGGAGAAGGTGAATGTGATTGATACTAGTGGTGAACTTTCAAAAGCCAAGAAACACAACCCCTCTTGGCTTAGAACTCAGGAATTGTGATTATGAGCAAGAGCTGTGGTAGGGAATGGTGACTGACTAATAGAGTGTATCTCCAGATGTAATCCTGTAAAAAGATGAAAGTTTTGATTCAATAATCAATAATGTTCACTATATTCCAGCTACCACCATATCAGTCACAGAGATGTCCAATCACAATGTCTTGAGCCTTAGATCACAGATGAATCAGAGATGCTAGAGGAAAAACAAACGGTCAACAGAATTCTTGACTTCATCTCCACAGCATCTCTGTCCCTTCTGGAGGCTCATTTTTCCCGTGTTCCAAGAGCAGCAATTTGTTTTCATGCTTTCAAATGGCAGTGAACAAATTGATTTAAATCAAGTCACAAATAATTCCTTTATATGCTATCACATAGTATGTGATTAATAAAACCAAAATATCAGAATAGAAGCACTATTATGTTTAAGGCCAGTAAACAATAAACAGGAATTAAAAAAAAACAGCATGGTTCCTCTCTCTGTATTCTTAGTCAAATAAACAAATATCTATGATCTTCCTATGGCTAATAGAACCAAAGGTGTTTGTGATGGTCTTTTTTATTTTAGTTTGCCATTCAACAAGGGAACTTAAGAACCCCCTTTCTTTGGTGGGAGGGTATTGCTGGTGTGAGTCTCAACTGAGAGGTCAGGCTGATACTTATAATACACATTATAAATTGATTTCTCCCTGTTCCTCAGAGGATAGAGAAAAGACAAGACAAGTGATGTGGGCCTCATAATTGAATACTCTGCTGATTACTTTGAACCCCGAGTGGGAAGCCTAGCAATGGAGGAGGCAAAGTGTTGGGTATCATCCACACCTGTACAGCAGCAGCAGCGATGATAGTCCTTCTCCATCCCCATCCCTTCTTCCTTGCCCATTCCTGTTTTCCAATCTCAGTTTTAGAAGATTTCTTCATGCGGTTGTTTGGCAGCGATGCCATCCAGTCACTAGATCTTCAGTTAGCCGAGGTGTTCTTGCTTCCCCATAACCAACAGCAGACGCAGGTGAGCATGGTACCAGACAGGCCGTGGGAATAGTGCAGTGACATCTCTAAGGCTTCCCAAGGCAATGGGGATGATTTTCAAAACACAGTGATTCATAACCCAAACAGATTCCTTTACATGTTTAGAGTTAATGACCAATGTCAGAGTGGATGAAGTATTTGATGTCTGGACTCATGTTTAGCCTGAAGATATTGGCTGTTTCCCAAGGAAGAAAATGTCAACATGAGGTATACAGAACTGTGATGCAGGGAGGTGTCATGCTGAAGTCATCTCTGTACTGACAGCTGTGAGACCTCCTACAGTAGCTTAGCTTCTCCAAGCTTTAGTATCCTCCTGTGGTCAATGGGGATTAGTGCATTTACACTTTTGAGTTATAATTAGAATTCATGAGTTTAGTGTACTGGATGATAGTGAGTAAATGCTAATTTCCACATGCTATGAAAGCTGTGGTCCATACCCAGGGGATAAGAAAGGCATCAATGATTCGAGTTGCTTTCTGCCAAAAGGCCAAGGCAGGACTCTTCATTCAAGCATGCATGTCTCTGGGTGGCTGGTGGGTTTCATAGAACTAATATTTATAATTCTGAGTATCTCAGAGTTCCATGAGTGAAAAACACTTGGTATTTTGATGAAGTATATATGTTCTAGATCTTATTTTTTCTTTTAAAACTATAAAGTGAGGTTTTTTGAGGCTGGTTACTTTTGGAGGAAGGCTTATCGATTTGGCATTTCACAGTGACATGGAGGAGGAGAGAGAGCTCACCTCCTAGGCAAGAGGGGCCGGGAAAGATCACATCCATTTATAGTGACTGTCTTTGGAGAGAACTAACCAGCAACTGTTCTAATCCATCCCTCTGAGACTCTGACTCAGAGACATAAACATCTTTCACTAGGTACACTAAAGATGTCACCACACCTAGGATGGAGCTGCCAGTGTACTTGGCTCATTTTAGTGTATAAATGCTTAAACTGTACTCACCTAGTGTGACATGAGTGGGCAAATGACTTAGTTGATGGGTACACCTGAGGATTTCTCTATATCCCAGTGACAACTAGTCTTTGTTTTCTACCAGTGTTTCTCTAGTTAGAATTTCCTGCAGTGATCATATTTCTAGCTTTTCTGTGGAAAAGAAACTTGGAAGAGGAATAAAGGCAGTGAAGAGATGTTAAAAAAAGTAGATGCTTGTTTTGAAATAAAAGAAAGGTTATCTAGGGCTAGAGAGAGAGAGACTCCTTAGCTGTTAAGAGCATTATTTGGTGTTGCAAAGGACCCAGGTTCCAGTCCCAGTATTTACATGGCAGCTTGCAATCATCCATAACTCAAGTTCCAGGGGAACCAGTATCCTTTTCTGGCTTCTGCAGGTGCCAGGCATACATGCTGCCTACATATTTACATGGAAGCAAACCACTCACACATAAAATAAATCTGAAGATTTAAGAAAAGCTGTCTTAAAAAGTTGATTCTGATCTCAGCAATGGCTCAGAATCATCACAATAAAGTTCAACATATTTTTATGTAGGAATAAGACAGAAGGCTACATGAAAATATTTTAGAGCTTATATGATTTAGTGACAAACTCTTCTCTCTGGGGAGAGGACAACCTGGTTCTTTCCATCTTGTTTCTGCTACTATATTGCATGTTCCAGGCTAGCTGGTCCTCAAGCTTACAGGAGATTATCTAGGGCTAGATAATCTAGGGCTAGATTATTCAGAGCTAGTTCCAACTCTTCTCTCCCTAGAGTGCTGGGACTATAGACTTGTACCACTACATCTGCTTCTTTAAAAAACAAAGCAACAAACAACAACAACAACAACAACAAACCCCCCCCATGGGTTTTGGGGGTCCATCTTGGGTTATCAATCAGGCAGGTACAGCTAACACTTTGAACGGCTCACCCATCTCATGGGCCCCAAGAATAAACCTTGTAAGAACTGTCAAACTGAAGAGCATCAGATCACTCCAAATGGTCCATCGAAGTCTGTTTTATCTGATCATTTAGAAGTAACATTCAAAACTATTTACAATACCAGAGGCTTTTTTGAAATTCATTTTTAAAAATTTTATGTGTATGGGTGTCTTTTTTTGTGCATATATCTGAGCACTATGTGTGCCTATGGAGGCTAGAAGTGGACAGTAGATCTCTTAGAACTGGAGTTACACATGCTTGTGAATGCCACGTGGTACTAGGGATCAAGCCTCTGTCCTCTGGATGGGCAGTGGTCTTAGCCATGGAGCCATCTCTCCAGCCCACAGACTTTTACAAACATGTGTAATTAGCTATTACCAGATCAATGAACTATTATACAAAATAGGAGTTGAAGGGAGAAAAGAAAAATGTGGGCCTGGGGCTGGAGAGATGGCTCAGGGGTTAAGAGCACAGACTGCTCTTCCAGAGATCCTGAGTTCAATTCCCAACAATCACATGGTGGCTCACAACTATCTGTAATGGAAACCAATGCCCTCTTCTGGTATGTCTAAAGAGAATGTTTACATAAATAAATAAATCTTTTAAAAAAAAAGAAAAGAAAAATGTGAGCCTGATCATGACTTGAGAGTGTCTTTGCAATATTTAAATATATGCATTGTCATTATAGGAACGAAGAATACGTAAGTGTGCCTTTTTACTCCTGAGGCCTCAGGACTATGAAGCAATGCTTGGTGCAAAAATACAACAAGAGGAAATTTGAAGGGTAATTAGAGAATATCTGTGACTCTTGGGCTGGCGAGATGGCACAGTGGGTAAGAGCACTGACTGCTCTTCCGAAGGTCCTGAGCTTGGATCCCAGCAACCACATGGTGGCTCACAATCATCCGTAATGAGATCTGACGCCCTCTTCTGGTGTGTCTGAAGACAGCTACAGTGAATTACGCTGGAGAGAGCAGGGCGGGAGTGAGCAGGGCTGTCCTTCAATCCCCAGCAGCCACATGATGGCTCATGGCCATCTGTACAGCTACAGTGTACTCATACACATAAAAAAATAAATAAAAATCTTTAAAAGAAAATGAAAAAGAAAATATCTGTGACTCTTAAGGTTATGTCATCTCATCTTGAAATAATCAGAACTGATAGACTCACAGCTTCAGAAGTGCATGGGATTCTGTGTGGGACCGAGTTTTACAGAATTATGACCAGGTCACTCTCTTTGTTATTGGTGCTTGTTTTGCTTTTGGAGACAGGGTCTCTCTATGTAGCCCTGGCTGTCCTGGAACTCAGTAGGTAGACCAGACTAGGCTCGTACTCATAGACCTCCACCTGCCTCTGCCTCCTGAATACTGGGATTAAAGGTGTGTGCCACCACCACCACCACCACCACCACCACCACCACCACCACCACCACC
>JADRCC010161389.1:0-16638 GCA_019843855.1 Hylomyscus alleni | reverse complement strand
TGTGTGTGTGTGTGTGTGTGTGTGTGTGTGTGTGTGTGTGTGTACCTTCTTTCAATTTTGCTGGTCTGAGATTATTTATTCAATGTTTCCACGGTTATAGTAAAATGCCTTAGGTTGAAGTTTTCCTTCTAGCAGCTTCTATAGGGCTGTATTTGTAGACAGATATTGCTTCAGTTTAGCTTTACGATGGAGTAACTTCTTTTCTTCATCTACAGTACTTGAAAGTTTTGCTGGGTATAGTAGTCTGGGCTAACATCTATGGTATTTTAGAGTCTGCAGTGTATCTGTACAGACACTTTTGGCTTTTAGAGTTTCCATTGGGAAGTCAGATATAATTATAATAGGTTTGCCTTTAAATATTGCTTGGTGTTTTTCCCTTGCAGTTTTTAATACTCTTTCTTTGTCCTGTGTGTTTAGTGTTTTGATTATTATGTGGTGAGAGAACTTTGTTTTCTTGTCTAATCTATTTGGTGTTTTGCATATTTCTTACACATTTATAGGAATATTCTTCTCTAGGACAGAAAATTATTCTTCTATAATTTTATTGAAAATCTTTTCTGGGCTATTGAGCTAGGATCTTCTCCTGCCTCATTTCTATTATTATTAGGCTTGGTCTTTCTGTAGTGTACCAGATTTTCTAGATGTTTTGTATCAAGAGATTTTTAGATTTAACATTTTTTTATCAATGTATTCATTTCTTCTCTCATATTTCTGTGTCTGCTGTTGGAGTTTGAGATACTGAGGTGAGTTGGAGGAAAAGATCGCCCTGATCTATTGGGAATGGAATCAGAGAGGTTATGGAGACCACAGCAGGTTTACTGTTACAGAACCTGGGTTGAGACTGTGGGGACTGGATCTGGACAAACAGAAGGAGAGTTGTGTATCTGTCTTCAGTCTACTTGTTGCTCTGGTACGAGCTGAGCCAGCCCTTGGGTTAGCAGGATGTGCCTGAGGAAGTTGGCTAGGAAAAAGCAGGGAGGATCTTAGAAGAGAAACTATGTGGGATTCATAGAGAATAGGAAGAGGAAGAGAGAAGGTGTTCTGCAGCAGAGCTGGGATGAGACTGGACAATCAGATCTGGGAATTGCATCTGCTTTCTGAGAATCAGAAGGAGGGAGGATCAAGATGAGAGAGGAGCTGGGGAGAAGCTTGGAGGAGTAGAAGGAGGAAAAACCATAATCAGAATATTTTGTAAGAAAAATCTATTTTTCAATAAAAGAAAATAATTTAAATGTCAGGATTCTTTTCTTCCTTGCTTGACCATTATATCAGAAAATATTAAACAAATATCATTTGAAAAACTCTGTGCCAAATTTTGGAGTCAAAAGTGAATAAGGAATGAAGACAATTTGAAGGAGCTAGGTGTTCCTTCTACCTGAAGATATATGACATACCCACCCCCAAGTTTAAATTATTTAAAACAATGGTATTTATTTGACTCATGAATGTACAGTCTGTTTTGAATTTGGCAAAATATGGCACTGCTTTGTATCAGCTGGGCTAGTCCCAGCTCTGGAGCTAAAATCTCTGCAGATACCATCATCTAGTAGGGGTGATTAACAATGAATGGTGTCACCTAGAATCCATCAGTTTGCCATGGCAGAAGTTCAGAAACTAGCAAACTCGGGAAACAAGGGTACTTATTAGTTCATTTATTTATGAGCTTGTTGTTAAACATTTAAGCACACCACTGCAGAGCTAGCACCAAGTAATTAGAATTTGTGACTAAAGTTTCCCATGTGCCAAAGTATGAATGGCAAATGCATTTCTGAGTGTTTCAGATGAGATCTGGATTTGAGCAAAACCAACTGTGCTGGCTGTTCAAACTGCTTTTCAAAACCCTCTTGGATACATCTGTTATGGTGTGTGCATGCTTGTAAATTGTGTTGTAAATCTGTACATGAACTATTTAAGTACCCATGTTTATTTAAAATACGTTTTATTCTCTTTTCCCTTTCATGTGGGTGTGCCAAGAAATGAAACAAAACTTCCTAGTACATTTTGACAAAGCAATTTCCTTTACCTCTACATATATGGAAACTGTTGTCTTACTCAGACATTTCATCACTGGAACAAATATCTGAGTGAAACACTGGAAAGAAAAAAAAAATATCTACTCTGTGTTTTAAAGGTTTCTGTCCCTGGATACCTTACACCATGTTTTATGGTTTGAGGTAAGATACAGGTTTATGGAGGCAAGACCATGATAAAGAAAAGCTACTCATCTCATAATTCTGAAACAGAAAGACAGCAAGGTGTCAGTCCCTTTAATACATGTCCAAGCAACCTACTTCCTCCAACCTACTTCTTCTAGCAGTCAGTGTAAACTTTGAAATGGGTTAACTCAAAAGTGAAGTCAGATCCCCCATTATCTGACAGTATTCAGTGACTAGATCCACCAGTCAGGGACCAAAGCCTTCACCACCTGAGTCTTTGGCTGCCTCTTCATATACAAACTGTAACAATTGTGATTTGGTTGTGATTCTTATTTTCACTGGGTTTCTTTTTATTATTATTTATATCTTTGTTCAGAGAAATTACACTGTATTTCCTAATAAGATATTATTTCAAATGTCAGGAATAGAAGGATTCACGGTGGCGCACACCTTTAATCCCAGCACTTGGGAGGCAGAGGCAGGCAGATTTCTGAGTTTGAGGCCAGCCTGGTCTACAGAGTGAGTTCCAGGACAGTCAGGGCTTCACAGAGAAACCCTGTCTCGAAACAAACAAACAAACAAAAAACAACAAAAAAAGAAGGATTCACAATTCTCTTAAATCTGAGGAATGTTCTTAATAAGGTAAGCATATTGAACTTTAGTTTGGCATTCAGAGTAAATGACTCTGTGTCAACAGGATTACTTGGTGTCAGTTTATTTTATCACGAAATGAATGTTTTGAGGAAAAATAAACAATTCATCTGATGAATTCCTTTACCTGCATAAAGTAGGTAATTGAGTGATCTTACCATGCAATATTATCCATTAAGGACTTTTAGCCAGCAGTCAAAGCTATAGCATTTACATATGGTAATATTGTAATATCCTTTCTGTCTACCAGACTCAGAGCTCACCTCTGTCCATTGATTTTACTACGAGCTTTTCTACAGACAGCTTGTCTAACAGGTAGTGCTTTTTCCATGCTTTACCGTGCTGCATTTATTAGGAACATGCCATTATGTCCGTTTTATAATTACAAAGATGAAACGAAGTAATTAAGATAGACTTGTTCAGGAATACAGAAATATAAGACAATAAATAAGTCTTTCTCTCCAGCTACCTTTACTATCTTTCTGCCTCTCTGCCTGAGCAAATAAGATAGATCAAACAGGGTAAAACTTAATTTAATCTGTTTCAAATTTGCAATACAGTTGGCATCTTTCTTTTTAATGAAAAAAATATATACTTAAATTGTGTGGCTTCCATAATATATGCTATTGTTGGGGAAGCAAAGATTGACATCTCAATGTCTTCTTTTCTTCATAAATAAATTTGAACTTAAACAGCTCTGTATTATTCAGGAATTATTTAGACTTTACTAACTTATTTTTCCTCAACTATTCTGTGGTATACAGTACAGTAATAGATTTGATAAACTCACAGTAAAATTGCTCTGAGAGCTGATATCACCATTTTTCCCCTAGTTCATGAACTGTGAAATTCCTATATAAATATCTAGAAATGAGGTCCTTTTTCCTAAAATCTACAATAGTAAAATTGTTGAATCTGGCAGGATGACAATAGGAAGGAACCCAAAAGTTATTCCTAGTAATATTTATATAAAAAAATCTATTTCCACAATTATTTTATATCCCCTCTAAAGGTTAGGAAATAGTTTCTTTTGAATTACCAATTTAGTAGTTATAATAAGCTAAGCATATATTGATTTTTCTTTCTAAAATGATATATTATGGCATACTTTCTAGAGTTTGTAACATTTATTTCACACTCATCTATTTTATAAATTCAAACTTAGAAAAAGTCTACTGTAATATAAGTTGTAAGAATCCATCTAATTCTCCACTGGGAAGTCTTGTAATGGCCTTTCCATATTCACATCTTTTATTTTGTTTACAAAATAACACATTATATCATGTTAATCAATAAGCATTCAGTGAAAACACAGAGATGAGGGAAGAAGATACTCGGATCTAAAGACTTCATCTCCTCACTAAAGACAAGACAAACACATGGTTAAAGAAGCCAGTTTCAGTGAGCAGAATAGTGGCTCCATAGAGCCATCTTTGTTTTCACTGTGGGAACTTGTGAATATAGGAGCAAAGGGACTCAAAGTTTACAACTGGGAATATTTTTGCTTAGTAAATTTAGTTTAAATTTGAAAAACTGTGTCTAGTGAGATCAATGGCTACTTGCTACCAAGCCTAATGACCTGATTTAAATCAGGAACTTACATGGTGGAAAGTGAAATAATTGACTCACAAATGGATCCCTCTGACCTCTATGCATGCACCATAATATGTTCTATCCTTTGCTTGCAAAATTCATGATAGCCTCATTTTTAATATCTGAATAGTATTTCATTGTGTAAATGAATCACATTTTGTGTATCCATTCTTTAGTTGAGGGACACCTGAATTCTTTCCAGCTTCTGTTATGAACATAATGGAGCATATGTCCTTGTGGTATGCTGGAGCATCTTTTGGATATATGCCTAGGAGTGGTATAGCTGGATCTTCAGGTAGAACTCTTTCCAATTTTCTGAGGAACCTCCAGATTGATTTACAGAGTGGTTATATCACTTTGCAATCCCACAAGCAATGGAGGAGTGTTCTTTCTCCACATCCTTGCCAGCATCTGCTGTCACTTGAGTTATTGATCTTACCCATTCTGATTGGTATATAGAGGAATCTGAGTCGTTTTGATTTGCATTTTCTTAATGATTAAGGATGTTGAACATTTCTATAAATGCTTCTTGGCTATTTGAGATTCTTCTGTTGAGAATTCTCTGTTTAGCTCTGTACCCCATTTTTTAAATTGAGTTATACGACGTTTTGGAGGTTAGCTCCTTGTGTTTGTTCTTTACTTTTTTTCAGATATTAGCCCTCTATTAGATCTAAGGTTAATGAAGATGTTTTCCCAAAATTTAGGTTGCTGTTTTATCCTATGGACAGTGTCCTTTGCCATGCAGAAGCTTTTCAGTTTCATGAGGTTCCATTTTTCAATTGTTGATCTTAGAGTCTGAGCCATTGGTGTTCAGTTCAGGAAATGTCCCCTGTGCCAGTGGGTTTGAGACTCTTTTTCAGTTTCTATTTAGATTCAGTATTGTCAGGAGCCATCAAAGGAAAAGCTAATAACTATCAGGTGATTTTCCTGAGATGATTTTGCCTTGAATTAAAACTACAACAAAGCTCTCATAGGCAAGGCCTAGGAGAAAATCATTTTAGGAAAGATTCCTGCTATTAATATGCTTTTCCTATCATTATTAAACATATATAGCATTCACTAGATCTTAGTCCATCTTTTTTAGCATATCTCTGCAGAACTACAAAAATGTACTGTAACTTTTATTTTTTTCAAATCCTATTTCTAATGATGGTTTTTAAATACTTTAACATTCTTTGTAACCCACCACCCACCAGAGTTAGTGGAAAAGAAAGGTTATGGGGGAAGTGAACTTATTTAGAAAGGTTCTTTGGAGCAACTCCTATCTGTGTCTGGAAATCAGCAGCTTAGTTCACAGGTGAGCAGGTACCTGTGAACTAAGCTGCTGATCTACTAACTAACAACTCACATATACACCAGCAGTCCAGCTCAGTAGAGTAGGGTTAGCAACAGTGGTAACATGACCTAGCAAAGACAGGCAGGCCTCAGTCTCAGCTCTAGTCAGCAGGAGGGACCAACAGAAACCCCAGGAGAAGTACCTCTCTCAGGGAAGGGAAGATCATTGAAGACACGAAACCCACAGGCATTGTACAGCTAGCTATACTAGAAAGCCAAGCTCTGTCTCTGGCACTCTCTGGAGTCCTATTTATACCCTGAAAACATCACATGTCCTCTATATGTCTTGTCTTAGCATAGGTCTTGCCTCAGTAGATGTATCCAGTCAGCCTGAGTCATTGGAAGTGCCAACAAACACCAGTAGTCTTTTGATGCATTTCTTTCTATGTTGTCCCCACAAATGTAGTTCAACTATGCAGTGTAAGGCAGACCAATACATGCATGTCATTAGCAAAGAACCTTTCAACACATGTCCTTTCACTTGCTTGCTATAGCAAAGCATCTTCTCTCCTGTGTCTATTTCAGTGAAATGTTCCTTCACAAGTCTGCCTCAGTCCTTGACGACACTTGTGTCCATTCTAACAAAATGTTCCCTCATGTGTTTGCCCCAGAAAAACACCATCCAACTGACTTTCCAAAGAAGCTTTTAGTCACACTTCAATGTACAATCTTGCAGTGATGCTATATAGACAAATAGATGACTTTTTAATCCTTAATGATGATCCTATAAGAATTCTTATATCAGTATTTATTAAGCTTTTATAGTGGAACTCCTATTAGATCCTTTCTGATAATCAAAGCTGCAGTGAGAACTCTGCCATTCTTGAAGTGACACCAGTGAATTGCTTCTACTTCTCAGAGCATATACCAAAAGGTTGTAAAACCATTAACCAACCAAAGGTCATAAAAAGGGAAATTATTATAGGTATTGGAATAGAAGATAAAATTATTGACTGGGTTTCTCTGTACAAAACTTCACTAATAACTTAGTTATAGTTTTTAACTCTCCACAAACCTTTAGAGCTGTGACAGATGATGAATGGTTAGCCAGATAATTACTCCTAATGGATATGCATGTAAATGTACTCTGTTGTAAACTTCTACTTTGATTTATGATTTGAATTGATGTGTAAACTTTTTACCATGTGATCACGTAGTCTAAAAGATGTGTAAGTGCTGAGGACAGAAAGAGTAACACAAACTTCCCTTGTCCCCCTTAGGATCGTCATGATCATTTGCCCTTTTTTTTCTTAGAGAGCTTTCGTAGGAAACTTTTTACAACTTAAAAATAAACACTAAATTCACTTCTCAGTGAATTTCAGTGAATTCCCTTTTTCTTCCTGCAACATCAACTAGCAGGCTGAAAGAGTCACACAGTTTCTGTTCTGACTTCCTTTGTCGGGCAGTGAGCAGTTCTGACAGCCAGAGTCCAGTAGAGCAGAACCACTTTGGAACCCCGGAGACCCACTGAGCATCTGCTCAAAAGGTACAGTAGGCGTTCAGTGAATTGCTCCTGAGACCAATGGCTCAGATTTCAGCCCAGACCCCTCACAGCTGCCCCTGCAGGAGATGTGTGCTCTATCAGGCAGACATTGCCTCAAACTCCCAGCATTCTAGCTAGACCTTACACACAGTCATCTGACCACAAGCCAGACATGCCATGCCCCATACAATAAAAGGGGTGGTTTGCCCCCTCCTTACTCTCTTGTTCTCTTATTCTCCTACCCCTCTCTTACCCTTACCCTTCCTCTCTAACTCTTACCCTCTTGCTCTCCCCCCGCTCCTCTCTGCTCTTTGTTCTCTTCTTTGCCTTTCTCCCTTTCCTTCTTCCTCTCTCTCTCCTTCCTCTCCTTTCCTTCTCTATACTTAACTAGCAAATTTCTCTTTTCTACAATAAAATAACTCATTCATGCATTGCCTCCATTTTAATTAAGGTGCTGTGCAGCAAACAGGCCAGCCCTGGGAGGAGAGAGAGACCTGGGCCTCAGCAGCAGGACCCCTTCCACCTGGGGGAGAGAGAGAGCCTTAGCAGGCCAGGCAGGCTGAGGCAGCAGCCCAGGCCCCCCCTGCTTTTGGGACAACATTCCTTCAATGATAGTCTATGATGTTAAAGTATGATAAACTTTTTCTTGCCAAAGTTGCTTTTGGCTATAGTGTTTTTTCTCATAGCGATAGTAACCTTAACTAGGGTTGTCTAGACCTTTTTTTAAAGATTTATTTATTTATTATATATAACTACACTGTAGCTGTCTTCAAACACACCAGAAGAGGTTGTCAGATCTCATCACGGGTGGTTGTGAGCCACCATGTGGTTGCTGGGATTTGAACTCATGACCTTCTAAAGAACAGTAGGTGCTCTTCCCCGCTGAGCCATCTCACCAGCCCTTGTCTAGACTTTTATTTTCTACACTTATCAACAGTCTTAATCCTTGGTAACTTGACATACTTTCATTGAAATTCCTTCTGATTTTTCAGAATGAATATTGAATTTTTATTCCTAATAATTCCTTAAAGCCTATATATTATCTCTAGTTCATTTCTGGTATCCATTAAAGAGTGTAAAATAAAAACAGCTTCTTGGATTCAAAACCAGGGATGGTGAAGTACAGTTCTAAGAAATTTACTCTCCAAGATCAAAATGAGTTGATGACAGATCACACAGTTTAAGTTCCTGCTTTGACTTGCCTTAATGGACTGAGACTTAATGGAATATGTAATCCAAATAAACCCTTTCTTCCCCAATTTGCTTCTGGTTATGATATTTCAGCATAGAAATAATAGCTCTAACTAAAACACTCTCTCACTAACTCAAAGGAAACCTCCAGATGTACTATAAGAAAAAATTGTCAAATGTTTGCCAGATGTTAGTCAGTGGAATTCAAATAGGTCATGATCCAGGTATCTATGTAGGAAAGCTATGGGTGGCTTAGTGTTAACAAAAGAAGTAAAGAAAGTGCTGTATCTATAACAGTAACAGTAATATTTTTATAGCCATAACATCATCAATCTTCAAAAATGGATTTACCAAGCTGTTCACTGAGTAACTTCTTTGTAAGTCACCTGTTCATACTGCCTCATTTACATTGGGTGACTAAATCTTTGAGAGGAGTAGTTTTGGGTGTTATTTACCAATGGAACTTAAATCTCAAGTATACAACTGATTAACCAGTGTCATTTAATATACCAAATAATCAACCTGTTTTTAAATGTTTAAGAAATACTTTAATTAACAAACACAAGTAATTTTTAGTAAAGTTATAGGTGAAAAGAATTATGATGCAGATATTCTGTGATCCCAAATATTTTAATTCCTACTTGTTCTAAGAAAGATTAGAAGGAAAATCACAAAATATTAGCTGTGGTTATTTCTGAGTGGGGAGCCAATGTGAATAATACTTTTTGTCTGTCATATTTTTTTCTCCTTTCAAAAATCTTTAAAGTGAGTGTGTATTGCCTTTATAATGCATTTTAAGTATTATAAAAGTCATGTGGGTTTAAAAGTGCTTTACTTTCTGTGAAGGTTTGAAGAACTGCCTTCATAGATTCATATATCTGAATATTGGCTTCCCAGTTGGTGGACTATTTAGGAACTATTAGGAAGTGTGGTCTTGTTGGAGAAAGAATATTACTGAGGTTTAGCTTGAGGAACTTAAAACCCATACCAGGCACAGTCTCTCATGCACTGCCTACACTTTATGGCTCAAATGAGAGTTCTTAGCTAGTGCTCCAGTCTTCCTGTCTTCTGTCATGTTCTCCCACCATAATGGTTATAGACTAACCCTCTGGAACTGTAAGCAAGTCCCAGTTAAATGCTTTCTTTTAAAATTTGCTTTGGTCATAGGCACTTCTCACAGCAACAGAATAGTAACTTAGACAATTAACAAAGAAAAAATGTGACTTTATAGGAAGCAAAATAATGTGACTTCTAGTTTCTGAATAAAGGTCAGGAAACTACTACATTTTTTAATTGGTATTTAGATACCATTGATTATAAATCTGTATATGTGTATTTTTGAAAGATATAAATCAAGGCTATGATTACAGTCATCAAGAGCTAGGTAAAGGGGAAAATGGAGTAATAGTAGTTAGATAGCATTGTTAGTCATACAGCATTGAAATTTGTAGTCATCTATAATGAGTCAATGGTAAAAAAAAAGTTTTACATATGAGGTTTATAAAGTGAATATATCTTAAATTTAGCCACCTTAACATAAACACACAGGCACACATGGTACTTATGGAGAAATGATGGCTATATAATTTATCTTGAGCATTTCATAAAATACTCCTCTATAGAAGTCATTTGATTTTATAGGTGAGGTAAGCATATTCTTATATCCTGTTTTCATAGTTAAAGTTTCTCAACTAATATTAAAAAATATTCAGAATTTTCATGTATCAAAAGGGTTATCTATATTGTTCTATGCTCAAGGAAGGATACCAACAAATGGGACCTTAGTTTGCAGCTCAGTAGTAGAGTGTGTGCATTGGAGGGGGTGGGGTTCTCAGAAAACACTATGGTGACCACCAAAGAGCACTGGCATAGCAGGAAAGAAGCCTTTGGTTTGATTCTCAACACCATAGTGAGAGGGTTAGAAAGAAGAGGAGGAGGAGGAATAGAAGAGCAGGAGAAGAGAAAGGAGGAGAAATGAAAGTGGGGAGAAATTGTAGTAAGATTCCCATGTGATTTGAAGTAATTTAAGCATTGACATTATAATCCTTAAGACATCTGTTCCTTCATTCACTCACTCATCCAAGCATCGACTTGGGAATACAAGAGCATGTTATTTTAGGAATCCTTAGTGTGGCTTATACAGTAAAAAGATATTCTGTCTCACTTGTTACAACTTGTAATACACACTCAATCCAAGTTCTTAACAAATGACCAGAAGAATTTAGCTGGCCCCCTATCTGCCCTATCTCTAGACAATCTCATGTAAATCTACCCTTCATTATGTTTCCCAATAGTTTAAATCAACACCAATATGCCTTATATGACACAATATAGGGAAATTATTACATTAAGTTTCAAAGAAACGTAGGGTGGCGTGGTGCTTAATACTATTTTTAGTTCATCAGTACTATTTTTGGATCCTGTCACCCCTGTTCTTCAGGTCCTCCTTGTTAGCACCTATGAGTGTTCCTATGACTGCTATAAAATTTATCACAAACTTGCTGCTTAAATTATGCAGTTTTATTTTCAGACAAATCTAGAGGTCTTATATCGAAAAATCCCTTTCAAGAATCCAAACCAAGGTGTTAGCAGGGTCTCTTGCTCCCATGCCCCAGATTTCTAGATTCTGGTGACTGCTCAAATAGAATAGTGGCTATATTACTTCACCTCTACCTGCATGGTAACATGGCCTTTTTCCGTCTCTCTCTAAGTCCTTTCTTTGTTTCCCTAAAACAGGTCGTGATGCATTCAACCTCTTCCTGATGAAGGACTCATGACAAATGCCTTCCCCACCTCAAGTTATGTAACTTCATTATACATTCAAGGTACCTAAATTATTTTGTACATATATAAAAAAAAAGTAGTGACCTGTTCTGGGGAGTAAGGCATGAACATTTGATGGGAAAGGGTCATTCATCACTTCACTATGAAAATCACTTCATAGTGATTTTTTTAGTGAATATTGATTATTATTTTCATTAGTTCACCCTAAGATACTTAATTTTCAAAAGTATCCTTGTAAATAGTATAAGAATAGTCATGTGATACTATCACCCCATTATTCCAAAAATGATGTAAAACATTACAATAATTAGTTAATGAATGCATTTTCCTGTCATCTTCTTCGAAATTTTACATTTTTACTTCATTGTTAGGTTGATTATTTATTTTGATGTGCAGGTTGGTTTTATATCTATGTACCACATAGCTTAGCCTTCTGGGCATCAGGATTATAATATATTAAACTTTTTAAGCATCATTAGACTATGCTCTTGGTGAAATGGAACCTTAGAATCTTACAAACTTTAAATTTATATATTTAAATTTACTGACATAATGATGACCTTATCTGCAAATATCAATTGTTCCACTCTCAGGAATAGAAACAACAAAGATACAAACATATTTTCAGAAAAGGAAAAATGTAATAAGATGCTCAAAGCAATGTTGTTTAAAGCTAGCTCAAACAACAGCAGTGTCCATGCCTTTGTGTTTTCCGTTCTCCTTTGGTAGATGCCCCTTCCTTTCTGCTACTCAGTAACGTTCATTTTTTAGTCCTAGTTTCAATTCTCCTTTGCCTCGCTCAAACACATCCTCTACACTTAGCATAGTACTTAAATTATTCCTAAGTTTACAGGCGTTTATAGGAAGGCCCCATCATTGCTTCACAGTGTGCTGAGTAATCAGCCCTCTTCAGGCTCCGAAGCTCCCTGCGGATTTTCCTATTGTCACATGCAGGTGTTGTACTCTTGCCATTTATTTATGTCTCTTCCTTCTCCTCATGGATTATGGGATATTTGGTGGGCAGAAACTTTCAATTCACCCAGTCAATACATTTTCATTAAACTAAATTCCTTTTCTTATCAGCTATATTATGGGCTACTGAGCAAAGAAATTTGGTTCTTCATTATCAAGTCTCTGGAATCTTCTCTAATATTTGATTAGATTTGATTACAACCTCAGTAGCTATTGCTGTGTGATAAAGCCTATATTATTTCTAATTTTTAGATTATGGTATTTCTGAATAAGTTCTGCTGATTGTCCAATCTATCACAGGTGAATTTGCATCTTGCTTTGCAGAGCTTCTCTGTGAAAACTCAGAAAAGGGGTGATGAGACGTGCCACTATAAAATTCAGTAGTAGTTACAGACAACATGTGAGGAAAATTTAAAGTACAAAGGGATCTATAGCCAGGCAATTAGTTTTGCCCAGTATTTGCAAAAAATAAAAAATAAATAAATAATTAAAGCATCCCTTTAGGCATGATAATGCTACAAGAAGTACATGAACTACTCACAATGCCTCTATGAATTCTCTGTCCAATAAGACACAAGTAAGCCAGCCTCTTTAACTTTACAAATGGCAAATAAAACAATGTCTCCCTATTTGATATATATATGCTACAGGAGGGAGAAATTCTTATGTGAAGATTATCCCTTCTAATCTTGAAGTACATGTTGATTGGCTATATGAATGAAGGCATTGTGTTCAAAAAATAACATTTCAAAAATATTTTTGGGATACAAAAGTAATTAATAGAGAGGGAGGAAAAGGAAAGAAAAGCAAACCATCAAAAAGATCATGGACTCTGCATAAAATTGTAAACGTAAACTATTGTGGATGAAAAAGTGCTGAAAGTGCTTTCCTCACAAGTATGAGAACTCATTTGATCCTGAGAAACATGTAAAAATGCCAAGTTGATAGCAAATACTCACAATGTCTTAGATTTAAGACAACAGCATCCCTGGGGCTCACTAGCTAGTCAGCCTAACAGCTGAGATCTAGGTCTCAATGAAAGCCTGTCTCAAAAATCAATGTGGATGGGCTCCCCTATGAAACAACCCCCACATTTGCTTTACACTTACATGTGTAGGCACCGGCACACACATGCAGCAACATACACATACATGTGCACACACATATACACATACAAACAATAAATACCAAATATTGAAAACTCTTTTATAGAAATACAATTTGATGTCCATACAATATAGATTGAAATGGGAAGAGAGAGACAACTGAGAAATGTATTGCAGCAATTTGGTAAGGGGTGGTGGGAAATGAATGAGAGAACAGTTTAAACTCTTACAAAGTTAGAGTAATTCATAATTGACAGGGAGTGAAAATATGTGGTGAAAAAGAAGGAAATGTGAAGTGAAGATGACAGGTTTTTTTGTGGTCTGATATTATTCCTTCAAGATTCTCTTATGATATGGTCATACTTAATTCACTGAAGAAAAAGAAAATGATTATAGACTAGAGATTCCTTGTCAGTCGTGATTAATGTACATGCCAAATAAAGTTATAGGAAGACAGGCTTTCCCCAAATACAGATGCAGAAAAGCACGACTCTGGACTAGAAAAAAAAAGTCTAATTCAGACATAAGAACACAAATAACACTGTTCTGTGTCCCGTGTGACTAGATGATTTTCAAGTGAAGCATATGAGGGCAAACACAAAGATTTCAACTATTTAAAATGCATAGATGAGCTATGTAAATGTCATGCCAACTATAGACTTGGTTTATATTCCTAGTGGACATTGACTGACAAAAGACAATCTAACTATTCCATTGATAAACACCAAAATAAAATATCTCCGGATCCAGTCTTAAGTATATGTGACAGTCAATTGTCAGCTCTCAGCACAGATCTCATGACAATCTGCTATATATATATATATATATATATATATATATATATATCATACAGATGTGATGACTGGGATCCTTGACAATATGGCAGCTTATGCCAAAAGAGTCAGCACTTGGAAATGTGATGTACTAGACAATAGGAAAGAAATAGAACTTGTTTCCTCTAAGCTAATTTTGGATGGATGATCAATCTATTTAATTATACATTCCACAAATAAAGCTACCTCACCCTGCAGTGAAAATAAAACTAATTACAGTAACAGCCACAAAGAAGTATAGGACTTGCCTGCATGCACAAAACCACCATTCTTGTTAAGAACCAGCCCATCATAGCCTCCACCACAGCCTCCAACCACCAACCATGTCTGTTTGCTTCCCAAATTGATCTTGGAACCCTTAGAATATCTGTCTTTGCTGCTAGCAAGCCTGGGGCATATTATGTTTTTCTCCATTCTACCTAATACAGTATGGTGATGTTTGTTTCTCAGTGTCAAAACCTCAAGAATTACAAGTTGCTTCCTATTATCTAAGCCTCTACAGGAGCTGTCTTTGACTCATATCTAAAAAAATGCTAACTCAAAAATAACATCTCATGCAAAGCATTATGGCTCTATATTAAGAACACTAAGTGGCCTTCTTTAGCTTCATAATCGCCAAACACCAGTGCCTTGGCCTATGCCCTTTACAATAATCTAAGGTTTAGGGTCCTGAGACAAGGTACCAGCTAAGTGACAGACTCAGTTCTTAACTTTGAAATACTCCTGTCTTACAATACATTTGCACTTTTACTGTGGACCTTAGTAATATACTAAAGTTCTCTACAGACATTCTGTTTGTAACCCTTATGACAATCATACAAACTAATTATCTCCTCCAAAACTGAGGATAGCAACATTTGAGAGTTGACATCTTTTCTCAAGTTAATACAAGTTTTGTCCAGTGACCTCAAGTCTCAACGCTGAATTATACTATTCTCCCATGTCCTCTCGGACAGACCAGTCTGTCCCTTACTTCTACAAAATGATGGCTATACAGGTGAAGGACTTAGTACAGGTCCTAAATGCTTCTGAGGGGATATGAATAAAATTATCACATTTAGGCAATTTATGTAGTTTTGGAAAAGTTTAACTAGAGAATTCTTTTTTTTTATTTTTTCAAAAATATGACCAAAACTGCAGGTTTTTATTTCCAAGTGTTTTCAAAAAAATATCAAAAACATATAGCTTATCTTTCCCTCATTAAGAATTCTTGCATGCAAGCATGTTTGTGGGATGCAATTTGTTGACCCATAACTTATAGGAGATAGTGTATATGATTGTAGTTTCTTTTGAAATCCTACAACTGACAGAAGGATATATTTATGGCTATAGGGATGCTATCTGGAAACAGTGAAGTATAACAATGTGTTCTCACTTCAGGAAGCCCGTGTGTTGCATCTGGGATCTAGATAGGAACTCTCCCAAGGGACATCAATGGCCAGATACACTCTAAAATAATGTCAAATTACTCAAAATATTTTCCTTCTTTGTCCTAATTAAACTAAGTTATTACGCATACTTCACATTGTATAAAAGAAAAAAATAAAAATATTAAAGAAAAGCCAGATGAGATACATCCTCTAGTAAACACATTATAGAACAAGCCTGATCATTTGAGTTTCATCCTCAGAACCCGTGTAGAAAACGCTGGATAAAGCAGCTGTTGTCTGTAATCCCAACCACAGGATACTTAAGGAACTAGAAAGCATCCTGTTCTTTAGGAGTCAAACACCAGGAGACAGGAGAATCAGCTGAAAGCTGATGTGAGCAGCCTAATGCCAGAAATAACAAGACTCACTCTCGAAAGTGGAAGTAGAGAACCATTGCCAAGAAAATTGTCTTTGGATCTCTACACGTGAACAGTAGAACATATTATACAAACATGTGCACTCACACACAGACAGACAACACATACGCAGAGAGAGACAAAGAGAAAGAGGGAAAGCAGAAAGATGAACCATTTTGAGAGAGAATAGAAAGGTCCGTAAAGAGATTGCTATAATAACCCTAAATATAAGGACACAAATTTAAGGGTTATTAAATAAATAATCCCATACATGTCCTCAAGTGTATGTATCATCAATAGTTTATAATATAGAATGAAAATCAAATTAAGGACTTCCTGAAGCTCCCACCATACGGGAGGCACAGGCCTCAGGAATACCAGGGGAGTTGCAGCTCTACAGGGACAGGTTCCGCTCATCCTCTGAGTGACAGCGGCGGGGGGATCAGCGACCCTCTCTGCCCCCTCCCTGCAAGTAGAGAGGCCCGCCTCCAGAGCCGGTTAAAACCCAGGAACGCAGGATCACAGGAACCCAGGTGAGAGCCGGCCCTTTGTCTCCAGTGACTTCCTGAAGCTCCCACCATACGGGAGGCACAGGCCTCAGGAATACCAGGGGAGTTGCAGCTCTACAGGGACAGGTTCCCCTCATACTCTGAGTGACAGGTGCGGGGGGATCGGGGACCCTCTCTGCCCCTTCACGACAAGAAGAGAGCCTGCCACCAGGAAGTGCCTTAACCTAGGGACTGAGACC
>JADRCC010161387.1:0-13197 GCA_019843855.1 Hylomyscus alleni | reverse complement strand
TTTTTTTTTCTCGAGACAGGGTTTCTCTGTGTAGCCCTGGCTGTCCTGGGACTCACTCTGCATACCAGGCTGGCCTCGTACTCAGAAATCCACCTGCCTCTGCCTCCCAAGTGCTGGGATTAAAGGTGTGCGCCACCACCGCCCGGCAATCTTATTATTATATAAATCTAATTGGATATTAAGGCCATAAGAGTCATGCTTGACTTGCCGGCTCCTAGGCGCTATTTAGATGAATGATTGTGGGTGTGTGTAAACAGTTGCATGTGAGCAAGATGTTTTTAGTAGTTGGGAGAGAATAATAAGAGCCCGCAGGGATGTGGTGATGCCGGTCAATACTGGCTCAAGAACGTGGCCGGCAGGAAATGGAGTTTACGGGTGGATTCATTTTTTTAAATTCCCACAACAGTTAAGCATTATACAATTTTAGTGTTTGCATTTAACGGCCATTGTGATGCTGTTTCTAGTCTTTTTTCTTTTCCTTTTTCTTTTAAAATGACTGTTTTTTCTTTTTCTTTTTTATTAATCATTTGTTTACATTTAAAATTATATTCTCCTTCTCATTAACCCTCCACAAACCCCCCCATCCCATCCTCCCTCTCCCCCCTCTCCTTTGCCTCTATGAGGGCCTTCCTCTATCCACTCACCACTCTAATATTCCCCTATGCTGGGGCATCAAGCCTCCACAAGACACTCCCATTGATGCCAGATAAGGCAATCCTCTGCTACATATGTATCTGGAGCCATGACTCCTTCTATGTATACTCTTTGGATAGTGGTTTAGTCCCTGGGAGCTCTGGTTGGTCCAGTTAGTTGATACTGTTCTTCATATCAGGTTATAATCAACTCTGGCTCCTTCAATCCTTCCCCTAGATCTTTCCTTGGGGTCTTCAGACTCAGTCCATGCTTAACTGTGAGTATCTGCATCTGTATTGATCAGGTCCTGGTAGAACCTTTCAGGGAATAGCCATACCTGACTCTTGTCAGCAAGCGCTTTTTGATATCAGTCATAGTGCGGGAGTAGGGGGAGGTTTGGTGTCTGCAGATGGGATGGATTCCTAGGTGGGGAAGTCTCTGCATGGCCTTTCCTTCAGTCTCTGTTCCATTTTTATTCCTGTCTTTCCCTTGGACAGGAACATTTCTGGGTTAAACATTTTGAGATGGATGGGTGACCCAATCACTCAAAACGGGGCTGTGCCTAGCTACTGGGGATGGTCTCTACAGATTGTATATCCTCTTTGATTTATTTCAACTAAAGTCATCACCACTTGGGTCCTGGGAGCCTCTCGTATCCCTGGAGTTTGGGACTTTCTAGTGACTACCCTCTTTATTCTAATGGAGGGTCATTGAATGATCAACAAGGGATCTTGTGATAAAATCCACCTTCAGGTTGGTATGGTAAATTTCAACCTCATGTTGCTGAGATTCATTCTTCTGTTTTGGGGACAATTAACTCAGAAGCCAGTGCTCTGGGTGGCTTTGATTAGCTGCTACCTCTCCTGGACTTTAATCCCACTAGTGTGGTTTATTGCTTATTTAGGGGAGAGAAGGCTTCTGTCATACTGAAAAACACTCTGCTTCCTCTAGTTAAACTTTTCAAAGTCCTCCAGTTATGCCTTAAGCACTCTGAAGTTTTACAGTGCTATTATTGTTTCTCCATTCTAGTAAGTAGAAGTTAAGAATTTATTTTGAGGAAGCTGTATGCCATCTGTTCCTGGATGAGTTTCATCAGGATCAGGGGTGGCTCACCTCTCCCCCGTGATGTGTTGTGGTGGTACTGGGTCAATCCTGAAATATGACATGTTAGAGATGATCAGCAGAGTGGATGACTAGATGACAGGCAGTGTCCATTTACTGAATGATGAATCCTGCTTCCTGGGCTACTGAACATTCGTTACTGCACAGATTCCTCTCTTTGTCATTAATAAGCTATCCTTTTACTGGTGTACACTCATCTTCCATTGTGATGGGTTTATAAATCTATATACTTTGATTGTATCCAACTACACAGTGTTTTTCTTTCTCCCCATTTCTGCTAGTATCTATATTGTAAAATTTTCTTTCTTTCACTTTCACACACACACACACACTTTCTCACACACACACTTACACTCACACACACAAATATATTCATATGCATATGTATATACATACATCTTTGTAAAATCTATAGTTTGCAGATATGAAAATACATTAAAGATTTGTCTTTTGAGATTGAAGTATTTCACTAGAAGGGATCTCTAGTTAACTCATTTTTCTGCAAATGACACAATTCTATTCTCTGTGGAATAGTAAATCTGGATTGTGCACATGTACTACACTTTCTCTGTTTATCTCATGACAAATACTTAAGACTAATTTCTTAAAATGGGTGACTCAATTGTAAACAACTGTCATATTTCAGGTTCTTTTGTAAGTTTTCATCTTTTATTTTAATGTTAAAAGGTCTATTTACTTATTTTTATATGAGAGTGAATGTGTACAGACAAACAGGTACTATAGTATCAGTATGAAACGTAAAAGATAATTTATGTGTTAATAAATAAACATATCTGATAAAACTGAGAATCAAGTTAAAAACTGCCTAGTAAAGCATGAGCTCAACTTTGCTTCACTGAAAGTCATTTCTCAACATGTAATGTCACGATAATTTGTAAATGGTAATTCTCCCATACTTCTATAATTTTAGTAGAAATTTTAATAATATCATTTATTGGAATCATCTACTACATTGTGACAATGAAGGTAACATTTTTACATTTAAAGTTGTAAAGAATGTTGTAATTTCTCTGCTCATAAATTGAATAAAGTCTGAGAACAAAAGGTTAATTTGCATAATAAAATCAAATCATAACATCAAGTTCTTTCACCAGAAAAGACTTCACAAATGGCATACCTGTATGGCAAACTTTCTAAAATAGTTTGTATAATTATAAAGAAGGCCTAATTGAAATGCCTAAAATCCATATTTTTTTATGTCAGGAAGTATCTCTATTAGATTCTTGTTAGCATTAAATAACATTAAAATAACCATGTCTTATGCTATACTTCAGCTTTAATTATGCACATCTTGTGATTCACATTTCTGTTTTCAGGATATTTCTTTTTACCACTTAACTCACATATCTCCCAGTGGCCCTCACACATAATTTCTCAATCAGACCAGCCACCTGTCTTCACTTGTATTCTATCCTATATATTGAAGAGTGCGGCTCCAAAGATTTGTATATCCTAATCCTCTAGTAAAGGTAGTCGGCAGATGATAAAGATGTTGCTGTGGAGAGTTTGTGTGGTAATCATCCAATATAGTGAGTCTAGTAAAAGAGAGGCAGATGGACCAGGATTGGAATAGATGATGTGAGATTAAACTCGGGTTGAAGTACCATATTTTGAAGAGGGATAAGTCCTGACTACATACCATTTTAAAAACAGAAAACATGAAGGAAACAAGAAATCAGTCTTCCTGAGTAAGCAGAAAGTAAAAAGCCCCATATACCTTTTGTCATGTAAGTCATAATTTATATTTCTGACCTTTAAAATATGCAGCAATATCTTTAAAATCATTGAAACTGTAAAAATATATAAGGCACTAACATACACGCTCATCCTTCACTCCCCTATATTTGCCATCAATATTATGTCTTCTTTTTTAAATTGATTAATTTATTTATTCATTCTACATCTCCGCTACTGACCGCTCTCCCAGGTATACATTCACACAATCCCTTCCCTCATGCCCCCCTTTCTCCTCTGAGAGGCCCATGTGTGCTCTTTCATTGGTGGTTCAGTTTCAGAGTCCCTAAGGATACAGGTTAGTTGATGCTGTTGGTCTTCATGTGCAGTTCTTATCTAATACAGCATCTTTAATTCTTCCCCCAACACTTCTATAAGATTCCCTGGGTGCCACGCAATGTTTAGCTGTGGGTCTCTGCATCTGTTTTAGTCAGTTGCTGCATGGAATGTCTCAAAGGACAGTTATGCTAGACTCCTTTCTACAAGTATAATAGTGTCAGGGATCTGTGTTTTCCCATGTGATGGGTCTCAACGTTGGACTGTTCATTGGCTGGCCATTCCTTTAGTCTCTGCTCCATCCCTGATCCCTGAATTTCTTATAGACAGACTAGATTTTGAGTCAACAGTTTTGTGAGTACTTTGGTGTCCCTATCGGACCACTAGTGTTCCTTTCTGGCTGTAGGAGGTGGCCTTTTCAGGTTTCATATTCCCTATTGCTATTGAGTCTGAGCTTTGGTCACCTCCTTTGATTACTGGGCAGCCTCCTTCTTCCAGGCTTCTGGCATGTCCTCAATATGCCACCACCCAAACAACTGAAGAGTTCCATTCCTTCTCACGGCCCTATGGCCCTTTCTCCTCTCTGTCTTTACACCTGGTCCCGAAATCACCCATTTGCTTCCCCATCCCCTTTCCCATCCAGTTTCCTCCCTCCATCTGCTTTCTTGTGACTATTTTATTCCTCCATCTAAGTGAGATTCATGCATCCTCATTTGGGCTTTCTCTCTTGTTTAGCTTCTTTGAATCTGTGAAGTATAGTGTGAGTATCCTGTACTTTATGGTTCACACTTACATGTAAGTACATACCTTGTATGTTCTTTTGGGTCTAGGTTAATTCACTCAGGATGATATTCTCAAGTTCCATCCATTTGTCTGCAAAACTCATGAAGTCTCGCTTTTAAATAGCTGAATGAATACTATTCCAATGTGTAGATGTACCACATCATCTTTATTCATTCATCAGTTGGGGGTCATCTAGGTTGTTTTCAGTTTCTGGCTATTACGAATAAAGCTGTTATGAACATAACTGAGCAAGTGACCCTGAAGTATAGTAGAGCATCTTTAGGATATATACCCAAAAACCCACCAAATTATTTACCCAAGTGGTTGTACAAGTTTTCACTCCCATCAGCAAGGAGTGTTTCCCCTTGTTCCAAATCTTTGCTAGAATGTGCTGTCACTTGAGTTTTTTATCTTAACTCTTCTGCTTGCTATAAGATACAATCTAAAAATCATTTTGATTTGCATTTCCCTGAAGATTAAAGACACTGAACATTTCTTTAAGTGCTTCTCCAGCATTCGAGATTCCTCTTCTGAGAATTCTCTGTTTATCAATGTTCCCCATTTTAAATAGGGTTAGTTGTATTGATGGTTTTTAATTTCTCGAGTACTTTATATATTTTGGATATAAGCCCTCTGTCAAATGTAGGGATGGTAAAGATCCTTTCCTAATATGTAGACTGTTGTTTTGTCCTTTGTCATAGTGTTCTTTGCCTTACAGAAAGTCTTCAGTTTCTGGAGGTCCCATTTATAAAATGTTGATCTTAGATCCAGAGCCATTGATGTTCTGTTCATGAAGTTCTCTCCCGTACCAATGAGTTCAGGGCTGTTCCTCACTTCCTGCTCTACTAGATTTATTGTATCAAGTTTTACACTCAGGTCTCTGATCTCTTGCACTCGAGTTTTAAGCAGGGTGATTGATATGGATCTATTCCTCTCTTCAGTATGATGATATCCATTTAGAGCACCACCTTTGTTTGATATGGATCTATTCCTCTCTTCAGTATGATGATGTCCAGTTAGTCTACCACCTTTGTTGAAGATGTTTGCTTTTTTTACACTCTATGGTTTCAGCTTCATTGTCAAAAAAAATCAAGTGTCCATAGGTGTAGGGATTTATTTCAGGGTTTTCAATATGATTCCATGGATCCACCTGTCTACTCCTATGCCAATAACATGCAGTTTTTATTACTATTGCTCTGTAGTAAAGATTTGGATTGGGGATACTGACACCTCCAGGAGTTCTTTTCTTTTTCAAGAGTGTTTTAACTATCAGAGTGGTTTTGTTTTTCCATATGAAGTTGATAATTGCTCTTTCAAGGTCCGTAAAGAATTGTGTTGGAAGCTCAAGTCCAAGTAGATCAAGGACCTCCACATCAAACCAGACTGAAACTAATAGAAAAAAAGTGGGGAAGAACCTCAAGCAAATAGGTACAGGGGAAATTTTCATGAAGAGGACACCAATAGCTTATGCTCTAAGATCAAGAATTGACAAATGGGACCTCATAAAGTTGCAAAGCTTCTGTAAGGTAAAAGACACTGTCAATAGGACAAAACGGCAACCAACAAATTGGGAAAAGATCTTTACCAATCCTATATCTGATAGAGGGCTGATATCCAATATAGACAAAGAACTCAAGAAGTTAGACTCCAGAGAACCAAATAACCCTATTAAAAATGGGCTACAGAGCTAAACAAAGAATTCTCAACTGAGGAATACCGAATGGCTGAGAACCACCTAAAAAAATGTTCAACATCCTTAGTCATTGGGGAAATGCAAATCAAAACAACTCTGAGATTCCACCTCACACCAGTCAGATAGGCTAGGATAAAATACTCAGGTGACAGCAGATGCTGGAGAGGTTGTGGAGAAAGAGGAACACTACTTCATTGCTGGTGTGATTGCAAGCAGGTACAATCACTTTGGAAATCACTGTGGCAGTTCCTCCAGAAATTGGACATAGTTCTACCAGAGGACCCAGCTATACCACTCCTGGGCATATACCCAGAATATGCTCCAACATATAATAAGGACACATGCTCCACCATGTTCATAGCAGCCTTATTTATAATAGCCAGAAACTGGAAACAACCCAGATGTCCCACAACAGAGGAATGGGTACAGAAATTTTGGTACATTTACACAACGGAGTACTACTCAGCTATTAAAATCAATGAATTTATGAAATTCTTAGGGAAATGGATGGATCTGGAGAATATCATCCTGAGTGAGGTAAGCCAATTACAAAGAACACACTTGGTATGCACTCTCTGATAAGTGGATATTAGCCCAGAAGTTCAGAATACACAAACTACAATCCACAAACCATAAGAAACTCAAGAAGAAGGAAGACCAAAATGTGGACACTTCATTCCTTCTTTAAAAAGGAAACAAAATACCAATGGAAGGAGTTGCAGAGACTAACTATGGAAATGAGACTAAAGGAAGGACAATCCCGCCTGATCGACCTGTCTCCTGAGAGGCTCTGACAGTATCTGACTAATACAGAAGTAGAGGCTCATTGAACTGAGTCATCCATTGAACTGAGTACAGGGTCCCCAATGAAGGAGTTAGAGAAAGGACCCAAGGAGCTGAAGGCTTTGTAGCCCCTTAGGAGGAACAACAATATGAACTAACTAGTACCCTTAGAGCTCCCAGGGACTAAACCACCAACAAAAGAGTACACATGGTGGGACTAATTGCTCCAGCAGCATAGGTATAGTAGAGGTTGGCCAAGTCTGTCATCAATGGGAAAAGAGGTCCTTGGCCCTGTAAGGTTCTATGTCCTGGTGTAAGGAATTGTCAGGGCCAGTATGCAGGAGAGGGTGGGATGGCGAGCAGAGGGAGGGGAGAGGGTACAGAGGTTTGTTTGTGTTGTTGGTTTTTGGTTTCTTGGGTTATTTTTTTTTTTTTGGAAGAGAAACTTGGAAAGGAGATATTGTATGACATGTAAATAACGAAAATATCTAATAAAAAAGAAAAAGAAAGAATTGTGTTGGAAGTTTGATGGGGATTGCATTGAATCTATAGATTGCTTTTGGTAAGATGGTCACTTTCAATATGTTAATCCTACTGATCCATGATAATGGGAGATCTTTCTATCATCTGATAGTCTCCTCCATTCCTTTCTTCAGTGATTTGAAGTACTTGTCATATAAGTCTTTCACGTCCTGGCTTAGATGTACACAAAGATATTTTATATTATTTGTGGTTATTGTAATTGTTTATCTAATTTCATTCTTGGCCTGTTTATCATTTGTATGAAGGAGGGCTATTGATTTTTCTAGTTAATTTTATATCTATCCATGTTGCTGAAGGTGTAGGAGTTCTCTGGTAGAATTTTTGGGATCACCTACATATTTCTATTTCTTATCATATGAAATAGAAACACTTTGATTTCTTCTTTTCCAATTTGTATCCCCTTGATCTCCTTTAGTTGTCTTATTGCTCTAGCTAGGACTTAATAGATAGGAAAAGAGTAGGTAGCCTTGTCTTGTCCCTGACAAGTGGAGTTGATTTAAGTTTATCTCCATTTCATTTGATATTGGCTAATGGCTTATTGCATATTGTTTTTATAAAGTTTATGTATGTACTTTGTATGTCTGATAACTCTAAGACTTTTGACATGAAGGGGTGTTAGATTTTGCCAAATGCTTTTTCAGCATCTAACAAAATGACGTGATTTTTTTCTTTCTGTTTGTTGATGTAGTAGATTACGTTAATGGATTTTTGTACATTATTCTTCACCTTTATCCCTGAGACAAGGCCTGCTTGATCATGTTGGATGTTTTTGATGTGTTCTTAGATTGGGTATGTGAGTATTTTATGGAGTACTTTTGCATCAATATTAATAAGCAAAATTGATCTGAAATTCTCATTTTTTTGTTGAGTCTTTGTATGATTTTGGTATAAGAGAGACTGTGGCCTCATGAGATGAGTTTGGTAATGTTCCTTCAATTTCTATCCTCTGGAATACTTTGAGGAGAATTGGTAGTAGCTCTTTTTTGAAAGTCTGATAAAAATTTGCCCTAAAACCATCTGCTCCTGGACATTTTTGTTTGTTTGTTTGTTTTGGAGACTTTTAATGAATTACTCTATTTCTTTAGTAATATAAGGATGTTTAGATAGTTTACCTGATCTTTATTTAACTTTGGTAAGTGGTATATGTTTATAAAATCATTCATTACATTTTGATTTTCTAATTTTGTACAATAAAGGGTTCTAAAGTAAGACCTAATGATTCTTCGAATTTCCTCATTGTCTGTGGTTATGACTCCTTTTTCAATTCTGATCTTGTCTATTTGAACACTGTCTTACTGACTTTTATTTAGTTTAACTAAGGTTTTGTCTGTCTTGTTGATTTTCTCAAAGAGAAAATCTCTTGGTTTCATTCATTCTCTGTATTGATTTCTTTTTTTCTAGTTGATTATTTTCAGCACTTATTTTGATTATTTCCTACCTTCCCCTTGGTGTGTTTGCTTCTTTTGTTTTCTAGAGCTTTCCAACATTCTCTTAAATTGCTGGTATGATAACTCTCTAAGTTCTTTATGGAGGTACTTAATGCTATAAAATTTCCCATAAATACTATTTTTATTGTGTCCTGTAAATTTGGGTTTGTTGTGCCTTCATTTTAATTGAATTTTAGAAAAGCTTTAATTTCTGTCTTTCTTTCTTCTCTGACCCAGATATCATTGAGTAGAGAGTTGTTAACTTTCCATGCAGTGTACAGGTTTTCTGGAGTTTCTGTTGTTGTCAAAATCCAGCTTTAATCCATGGTAGTCTGACAAGATATAAGGAGTTATTTCAATTTTCTTGTATCTGTCATGGCTTACATTATGACTGACTATATGTCAACTTGGAAAAGTATCCATGAGGAGCTAAAAAGAAGGTTATTCCTTTCTGTTCAGATGAAACATTCCCTAAAGTTCTGTTAGGTTAATTTGATTCATAACCTCTGTTAGTTTCCTGTTTTTTTCTGTTCAATTTTTGTCTGAATGACCTGTCAATTGCTGAGGGTGTGCTGTTGAAGATGCCCACTATTAATATATGAGGTTCGGTGTGCTATTTAAGCTTTAGCAGTTTTTGTCTTACAAATGTAGTAGCTCTTGTGTTTAGGACATAGATGTTAAGAACTGCAATATCACATTGGTAGATTTTGTTCCTTTGATGAGTATGAGGTTTCCTTCCCTGTTTCTTTTGATTAATTTTGGTTGAAAACCTATTTTAATAGCCATTTTTTTTCTCTTCTGGTACAGTCTAATTGGTGTTCTATAAGCTTCTTGTATATTTATATACATCACTTTCTTTAGGTTGGGGAAGGTTTCCTCTATAATTTTACTGAAAATATTTTCTGGTTCTTAGAGCTTGGATTCTTCAACTTCTTTCTCTGTTATTCTTAGATTAGGCCCTTTTATGGTATTCCAGATTACCTGGATTTTTTTTTGTTATGAAATTTTAGATTTATCATTTTCCTTGACTGATGTATCAGTTTCTTCCACTATATCTTTTATGTGTAAGAATCTTTATTCTCATCTCTTGCATTCTGTTGGTGATGCTTGCATCTGTTGTCCCTGTTCCATTCCCTAGGCTTTCCATCTTCAGCTTTCCCTTGGTTTGTGCTTTCCTTATTGCTTATATTTCCATTTTCAGGTCTTGAAGAGTTTTGTTTACTTCCTTCACTTATTTAATTGTACTTTCCTCTATGTCTCTAAGGGATTTATTTGTTTCCTCTCTAAAAAAATCTCTAAATGTTTGATTATACTTTCCTGTATTTCTTAAATGGATTTATTACTTTGTTCTTTAAAGCCTCTATCATCTTTATAAGATCAGCTTTAAGGGTCTTTTCTTGTATTTCAGTTGTGCTCATAAGTGGTGTCATACTGTCCTGGCTTTTGTTGTTTGTGTTCTTTTGTGGTTCTTTAGTCATCTAGATGGCCTTATTCCCTAGATATTTCTGTTGTAGGAGGTCTTTGGAGGAGGCATAACCTTGATGATCCTAGTGTGGTAGGCCTCTGGTAGATATCCTTGGTCAGTAAGGTTCCAGATTAGCAAGTCTGATTGTCATGGTTTTTACATGCTTGGCCCAGTTAGAGACATTATTTGGAGATTAGATCTTGTTGGAGTAGGCAGGGCCTTAATGAAGTAGGTGTGTCATTGTAGGCATGGGCTTTAATACCCTAGTCCTAGCTGCCTAGAAGTGAGTATTCTGCTAGCAGTCTTCAGATGAATATGTAGAACACTCAGCTCCTCCTGAACCATGCCTGCCTGGATGCTACCATGTTCCCACCTTGGTAATAGACTAAACCTCTGAACTTATAAGCCAGCCCCAATTAAACGTTGTCCTTTATAAGTCTTGCCTTGGTCACAGTGTCTGTTTACAACAGTAAAACCCCAACTAAGACACTGATTAAGGTGAGTAGAGAGGTACATAAGAATGGAAGTACATTCAGGGCTGCTCAGGGCAGCTGGGCATACCACAGATGACCCAGTGAGCAGGGAATATGAATACAGAAAGGAAATCTAACCTGTCTGGTTCCTGGTGAGCATGTGGGATGAAGATAGGTAGAGAAGTGGTAGGAGAATGGAGGTCAGGTGAGAATAGCAATCAACTCAGGGAAGCTGTGAGTGCTGCAGAGGTGCCAGAGGTGGGCAGGGCAAATGGATTCAGGAAGGGTAACTAACCTGTATGCTTCTGGGTCTCCAGGTCTGATGAAGGTGGGCAAAGAGTGGTCAGGAGAATTAAGATCCATCTGAGATAGCAACTTGCTCAGGGCAGCTGTGTGTGCCCTAGAGGGCTCAGTTGTAGGCCAGTATTGTGTCTTTTTTATTGGCAAAGTATTAATTGCTCATATTGATGGTTTCTTTAGGTTCTTTTCTTTCAGGTTACCATGTATATTCCATGTATACTATAATCCTCTTTCTTCCCACTACTCACTCTTCATGTCCTCATATAATCTCATTGGTGAATCTATTTTATCTGTGTATGTGGGTGTATAACATAAAATGAGTATATATAGTCTCAATCTTTATATATTTTCTACACAGTGCTCAAACAGATCTAAGAAAAACTTCATGTTTTATATAACAACATAAATGTCTAGGAGCTTCAAATGGGAAAAATATGATATTTTACTTTCTTCATCTGAGTCATTTTGTGGAATCTGATGATTTTCAGTTTCCATTTTCTGCAAATGATATGATTTCTTGTATGGAGAAGAAATTTCCATTTGTAAATATGTGATATTGTCTTCATCCATTCCTCTGCAAATGGATATGGATGCTGATTCTGTGTCTTTCCTATGATGAATAGTGCTGTTGTAAGAAAAGGGGACATGCAAGAACAGTGTGATGATATCTTTGGGATCCCCAAACTGATTTCCAAAGTGGCTTGAACAAATCATCCCCTCCCTCCAGCAGTGGGAAAGGGCTGCCTTCCACTTTCTTCAACAGCATTTTTTTGTTACTTGATTATTTTTAAAAAATATTCTGAATGGGATTATATAAAATGTTTGTGTTAAGTATTAAGTTACAATTCCCTGATAAATACAGATATTAAATATTCTTTGATGTTTGTTGGATATTTGTCCTTCATCTTTTGAAGACCTTCTCTTTATTTTGTTAACCAATTTAATAGTCAGATTACTTGGTTCTTAGTACTTTATTTTTCAGTTCTCCTTATGTTCCAGGGTTTATTTGGTCTGAAAAATTCTAAGTCTCCCACTCCTCAATGCTTCTTCACTTAATAGCTTGTTTCCTTGTGCAACGTAGAATATTTTAGATTTTATGCAGTCCCATGGATGGCCTTTGGATATTTTTTCCAGAGTAATTGGAGTCCTTTGTAGAAAATCTGTGCATAAGCATCCCTTGACTAGGCTTTAAGTTTAGATGCTGCCATGGAGGACTTCAGTCCATTTAAAATGATTCTGTGTATAATGAGCAATAATAACCCTATTAAAAACGGGGTACAGAGCTAAACAAAGAATTCTCAACTGAGGAATACAGAATGACTGAGAAGCACCTAAAGAAATGTTCAACATCCTTAGTCATGAGGGAAATGCAAATCAAAACAACTCTTGAGATTCCACCTCACACCAGTCAGATAGGCTAGGATAAAAAAACTCAGGTGACAGCAGATGCTGGAGAGGTTGTGGAGAAAGAGGAACTCTCCTTCATTGCTGGTGGGATTGCAAGCTGGTACAACCACTCTGGAAATCAGTTTGGCGGTTTCTCCGGAAATTGGACATAGTTCTACTGGAGGACCAAGCTATACCACTCCTGGGCATATACCCAAAAGATGCTCCAACATGTAATAAGGACACATGCTCTACCATGTTCATAGCAGCCTCATTTATAATAGCCAGAAACTGGAAACAACTCAGATGTCCTTCAACAGAGGAATGGATACAGAAATTGTGGTACATCTACACAATGGAGTACTACTCAGCTATTAAAAACAATGAATTTATGAAATTCTTAGGGAAATGGATGGATCTGGAGAATCATCCTGAGTGAGGTAACCCAATCACAAAAGAACACACATGGTATGCACTCTCTGATAAGTGGTTATTAGCCCAGAAGATTGGAATACACAAAGTACAACCCACAAACCTCAAGAAACTCAAGAAAAAGGG
>JADRCC010161382.1:0-11276 GCA_019843855.1 Hylomyscus alleni | reverse complement strand
GATAGATAGATAGATAGATAGATAGATAGATAGATAGATAGATAGATTGATACAGACAGACAGACAGACAGACAGACAGACAGACAGACGCTGTAAAATGCTATTCTTGGTACATGGCCTGGATGTTGCAGACATGAGATCTCAGCGGTTATGTTTACCTACACAAGATCAAGCCAATTAAAAATTCTAGCATGAAAGGTGGAAGAGCTTCTGAGAGTCTACTTCTTATGGACAAACTATTGGCAGCTGATGAAGGAGACTCACTTTTCTCTGAGAGTATGCACTAGCACACTGCACGTGCCTAGGAGATGACACCTCATCTCTGAACACATGGGCAGCGCTAATTGAGCTGTACGTATTTTAAAGCCCAAAGTTGGAAAGGAGAATGTTGAGGGGAATCTGGTGGAAGTTGGAAGTGTGAATGTGGAGAATACCGGGTACATGTGATCAAGATACAGTCTACACATGTGTGTACGAAATTCACAAAGAATAAGCTACCTTAAATGAAAATAAAATCATCTCTGTAGCCATTGTACCAGATTTGCTTTCCTTTAGTTCCTTTCCTTTTCCTTTGGGGCAGGTTCTTGCTATGAAGCTCAAACTGGAGTGGAACTCATGCTCCTCCTGTCTCTACCTACACCATCCTGGGATTATAAGCGTATGCCAGCACAACTGGCCAGATCATATCTTGATAATTATAGGCTGATATAAACATAGGACGTACCTACTAATCCCCAATACACACACACAAATTGCTGGAAATGTCCTATTGCTGAAGATGACACTTAAACAACTCATTAAACAGAGCATAGTGGGGCAGGTGCCTACCTAGAGCCTTCACCAATACTGACTGGTGTTCACAGCATGATGCACACTACCAGAGAAAGGTAAACACCAACCCATCTATAGTGGTACAATAGTGGCACAAAAATTGTGGGAGTAACCAACCATCATCTGATTGGAATTAAGGCCCACTCCTTGAGATGGAACCCATGTCCAGCACTGATCAGGTGCCCAAGATCCTGAGACTAGTTAGGTCAGGGACCTAGAATAAAACTAAATACTGCTTACTGGTCTGCTAAAGGAATGTGTAGCAATATAACAACTTTTAACAACATTCTGCTATACTCATAGATCAGTGTCTTACTCAGCCATCATCAAAAGCTTCCTCTTCAGCAGACAGGAACAAACCCAGAGACCCGCAACTGGACAATATACAGAGAGTAAGAAACCTTAGAAGACGTAAATGGAATGAGTCCATCAAATCCCTCCCCTCGGTGCTAAGAGGACTCTGTAAAAGAGGCTATGGAAAGATTTTAAGAGCAAGTGGGAATGGAAGACATCAAGAAGACAAGGCCTTTTAGACACAACAGCACACATACGAACTCACAGAGACTGTGGCAGCATGCACAGACCTACACAGGTCTAAGCCCGATGGGGTCCCAACACAGAGAGGGGAAATAGACCCAAGCCCTCACCCCTAGCCCAGAAGCTATCTCCAATTAACAACCACTGGAAAAGGAATAATTAGTTTTCTCTGAGTCTCACTGGGTATATATATAAACCACACGTAAGGGCCGGTCCCATGCCCAGCAGTAAATAACTAACACAAAATGAATTCAGTGTTATTTTTGAAGCATTTTGGTCTCACAATACTTTCTCTGGGATTTTTTTTCCTTGCACATCTTTGGCTTATATATTATGGTTTCTGATTTTGCATTTATGGAGTTTTCTATGTGTGTAAACATATGTGCGGGTCAGGTCTGTATGTGTTCCTTTGGCTTTTTCTTTTTTTGCTTTAAGTCTGTTTACTCCTATTCTGGTTGGTTTATTTTTTATTTTATTATTTAGATGTCTGTTTTTATTCTAATGAGAGAAAGGGTGTGGATTTGAGTGGCTGAGGAACTAGAAGGGACCTGAGAGGAGTCAGGAGAGGGGATAACATTATCAGAATATATTGTGTGAAACAAAATCTATTTCCAATTAAAAAAAAAAACAAATAGACAATTTCTATCCCCCCTGCAGGTAGAACAATGGAAACGTCAATCTTGGAGCTTGTGGGGTATCTGACAGTGTCTAGCTTTTTGGTATCTGGAGACAATCTGTCAACCGAAGCTGCTTCCTGTGGTTATAAAAAAGAAAGAAAGAAGGAGTTGTATCGTATTTTATTTAGGGTGCAAGCCTAAAGAGAATGAGAAAGGATACAGTAGCCAAAGAATTGAAGAGAATTTAGAAGTTAAAAAGCAGAAATACACAGAAAACTGCCCACCAATAACAAAACTTCTCAAACTATGGTCTTGCCAAACCATTGCATACTGTCAGTGAAATAAAGCGGATAAAACTGGCTTCAGTCACTCCTAATATGCAAAAGTCTAGTGATCACTGAGAGACATACAAGTGTGCATGATCTATTTCTACTGATGCCAAACTTGTAGAAAGGGAGAAAGTAAGGCATGCCCTTAAAAGAGACACTGAGGAGGAACTGAAAAGCAAAAATAACCATGATCAACACAAATTTTGGCAGATAGTTGTCCTTCAAAGAAAAGTATGAAATCACAAAGGACTCTGTGTGCTCTATATTGACAAGAACGGCGGTTAGACTCCTGTCACTTTAAGATTATTTATTCTACTACATTGTCTACTTCATGCCCCTTTCCTTTCTGTGGTTGGAGTCATTACTTAAAGGCTAAAAGCAGAGGCGACAGGCAGGTGATGATAAATGCAACAAGCCAATGCAAGCTGAAATCCCACTGACTGAGGAGCACAGAAAGAGAGGGGGCTAAAGTGCTGGCCTGACTTTATGCACATCCCAGACTCAAGAACTGAACATATCTGGTACAGCAGAAGACATGAGTGAGAGTGAGGTTCAAAAATTATTTGTCACTATCTATAGCAAAAATAGTATGACGCTAAAGTCCACATCTACCCCAGGAGTCTCACAACTTCTCTGCTTTGCCTATCGCAGGACTAAAGGCTGGATAAAAAGCTACGGGCCAGAGGGCAAAGGTCATTGATGATGAGCTTGGGACAGAGCATGAGCATTAACTGAAGGGAAGTCTACTGATCAATCCCCTGAGTCTTCTTGACTCCTACATCAGCTTCCCATACAAGCAGGAAGGTAGGGAGTCCTCTTGGGAAATTTATAGAATGAAAGAAAACACGGAGATACGGAGTCAGGGGCTTTTTTTTTTTTTGGTTTTTCGAGACAGAGTTTCTGTGTAGCTCTGGCTGTCCTGGAACTCACTTTGTAGACCAGGCTGGGCTCGAACTCAGAAATCCACCTGCCTCTGCCTCCCAAGTGCTGGGATTAAAGGCGTGCGCCACCACCACCCGGCCCAGAGTCAGGGTCTTTAACGAAATAGATGCTCCCTGTCAATCACCCTAGACATGCTCTACTTAAGAGCCACAACTCCCACTCAGTGTTCTAGGCACTCATAGTTAGCAGTTACTAAAGATCTTCAGAGATTTCAGAAAAATTCTAAGAGAAAATATTAATGCAAAGTAAACACACACACATGTACACACATGCACATGCATGCACATACACATTCATATATATACACACACACACACAGACACACACACAGACACACACAGACACACAGACACACATACACACACATACACACACACACACAGAGACACATACACACACATACACACACACACAGACACATACACACACATACACACAGACACATACACACACATACACACACACACACACACACACACCTACCCTCAGAGATTGTGGCAATTAATACTGGTTGTCAAATCAATTTGATCTAATCTGGAAGCAAATAAGAAACATGCATCTCAGAGGGTCCGTGGTGACATTTCTGGAAGGATTAACTGAAGAAGTTAGGCCTTCCTCCAAAGTGGTGGCACTTAGCAGTGGCAGCCCAAAGGTAAGCACTTCTGAGAGCAAGGTGGTGCTGCTTCGGCTGCCAGAAGTGTCTCTGCTGTTCCTGCAATGGCTGACATCTTTTACTAACACTAGAACCCAACTTCTTCAACAGTGACAATGAAAGCCCACACTGTCCTAGGAGATCTCCAGGCCTTTAGAACCAGACTGGGAAAGCTGAAGAAAAGACTTGAGGAGTGATTTCTCAGCCTTGCCAGCAAGTATAGATAGCCATTGTTAAACTACCCAGTATGCACCATGTAAGCCAATCTAATGAACCACCTTTGTAACACATATTCATTCTATAATGTTCTGTCTAGAGCAGTGGGTCTCAGCCTGTGGGTCACAACCCCTTTGAGGGTCAAATGACACTTTCACAGGAGGCACATGTCAGATGGTCTGCGTATCCGATATTTACATTATGACTCATAACAGCAGCAAAATTACAGTTATGAAGTAGTAATAAAGTAATTTTATATTTGAGGATCACCACAGCATGAGGAACTGTGTCTAAGGACTGAAGGCTTAGGAAGGTTGAGAACCACTGCCCTAGAGAAACCTAACTGAGAAGGAAAGTAAGATAATTAAAAACAGGAGAAAGTTGTAACACCTGTAGTCTGTATTTTCAGAGAAAGAGAGAAGAATATTCATATGACACAAAGAGGGGGAGAAATTTTGCATAAAGACTTCAGTAAAGGCCTTTTAAAGATAAGTGATTGGTAAAATTAAACTTAAAGAAATAGTCGATGATGAAAATGTACTATAAAAGTTGAAATCTCCCAGATACCAAAACAAAACATAAAAAACTAAAGACGGTGGGGAAAATGAATTGGGCCACTTGAGGATTTTAAACATCTGAACAAAATTATTTCAACTACACAAATTGTAAAAGGCTGTGGGCAAGTTGATATTACCAAATAAATCATAAAATGAAATTTATTTACTGTAAAAGGCAGGTTCTCGGGACCAAAGTAACAGCGCCCTACCAGCATGTACAGGTCGTGAATTAGAAGATGCTGGACCAGTGAACTCAAAATTATGTAAAATGTATTTGCCAGCATGAATTTCCATACTCAGCCTGTAAAGCATGAGGATGTTATAAATGTAAACGGAGTATCTGATGGCTCTAGGGATCCGAAAAATAAATGTGTCTCACTGGACAAAGTCCAAGACACACAGTAGGGCCATGCTATGCTCTAGCTTCTTCCAGTTTCCAAGGCTGCCACCACCGGTTCTTAGCTGGCGGGACCTTTGAGTCTTTCTGCTACTGTTTTTACTCTGTTTCTTCTGGGTTTAAAGGAAGCTCATGAACGATCCAGAATTCATGGAGAGATAAGCTCAGCTCGCCTCCTTCTGTTCAGAAGAGCTGACTGGGAGTTATAAGTTCATCTACTAACTTACCATGCAGCAGAAGGTACTCACAAATCCTAAGCACAAGAAAGAAGATGTACTTGGAGACCACTAATCTACCCATCACGGTGTGAGAAACTGAAAAGCTAGCACGGTATTTTGAAAGCTAGAGGTAAATACCAGCAGAAATGGCTAAAAGGTTGGGTGCCTTCTACAGAGATCGATTCAGAAATAGGAAGAACAGATTTCCATCGTTTCCATCTGAGGCATAGAATTATCTTGTATTATAAATCAGGCACACAAATTGGCTTCATAAAAAAAAAAGCAATAATGGAATTCTGGAATGGTCCCGATCAGAAGCTCATGCCAACTGGCTTCTGAAGCCATTGTCAGGAGTTGTTGATTTGTAAGACTTATGCTTTTGCTGACTGAAAGAAAACAAAAATATCCCTTGCGTCTAAGGAGGGGGCACTACAAAAGCTTGGCACTGGTTTATTTTTGCCATAAAACTTATCTGAAAAGAATGACGATAAAATAAACAAGCCTTTGCACAAGAGGTTTAGCCCCTTTTCTTTCTGTCTAGAAGGGGGGAATGAGCTTACAGGGATCCTGAGGCTTAGAACCATACCACTAAACCTGGTGGGGCAAGAGAGCCCATCAACAACAAGCCCGTCGGCACCGCTCCTCCTCCACAGCAGGGAAATTTGTGTAAGTACACACAAGATCTACAGACCATCCATCACTAGGCCCTGATAGGGCCAAGTTAGCTGCTCTAGAGGATACCCCGTCAATGCCTTAGATCTGCCACAAGTGGCACAATTTACTTTCCCCTTAGTTTTCTGAACTTTACAGCCTGTCTCTCGGCGACACCACACAGGGAAGTCATGTGTCCCCTGCACTAGACTGTACTGAGTTACACACATTATTATGCCGGTGCTTCCTGTGGGAAGCAATTGTTAAGGACCTGTCTCATCCTCGTGAGTATTTGAGAACCACGCATCCCTTTGTCACAGCTTCTGCCTCCTACTGTACTATGACCTGGCTCCCTTTCTGTCTGCATCCCCGCATTGAACTGTGAAATCTTACGAGGCAGATAAGATGCCTGTTGCCGCCACAACCACTCAAGCCCTAGCACAGCGAGTACTTGACAGATGACCCCATGATGGATGGGTGAGTGTTTATGATGGTCCAGTGTAAGACTTCTCCCCAGACGGACATGCTATCATTGTCAGAGATTTCATACATACACACATACATACAGTAAATCCCCCACACAGAGTAAGTCAGCTTGGTTGTAAGAAAATAAAGTAAGAAAATATTAATTTAGTCTGAATGTCTATACCAACATGATCTAAGCATTATTAGAGAAATGGTTTTCAAATCCAACGCCTTCTTATTTACAGATGTGCATCACAGTTATTGTTCAGGCAGATTAAGGTCCAAACTTCTTTACCACATACAATCAATGTTACATTGAATTATTTTATCTTTCATAGCATTATTTCCTGTTATACACTTGTATTTCCTTTTTATATATATAGATAAATTAATTAATCCCAACTGCTTAGGTTGATGTGCTAATGAGATGCTATGTGTCAATGAAATAATGTTAACTGTACCAATCGTATAACGTATGTAATAGACACAGGAGCATATACCACATGAGCAGCTGCCCCTTAGTTCCTCATTTTTCCATATGCTGAGAATACAGTCTGGGTCTCTCATATTTATAGAGCATCCATAATTGCAGCAATAAATGGTTTATTATATGTATATTATTATACTAAATAAAAAATATTTTTATAAATCAATTTACTTTTTATGCCTTACCCAAATTCAAGATGATGCATTTTAATTTTTTATTGGAAAATATTTTACCTTTGCCCTTCAGTGCATAAAATAATTTTTTATTACTTTTATTTTTTTATAATTCAGTTGTTGCCCCCCTCCCAGTCCACCCTTCCACAGTTTCTCATCCCACTCTTCCTCCCCTCTGTCTCCAACAGAATACCTCCCTCTCCAAGCCTCCCCAGCCCCCTGAGACCTCAAGTCTCTTCAAGGTTAAGTGAGTCTTCTCCCACTGAGGCCAGACCAGGCAGTCCTCTGCTGTATATGTGTCAGGGACTTCGAACCAGTTCATGTATGCTGCCTGGTTGGTGGCTCGGTGTCTGAGAGATACATTTTATAGTTTCCTTTAAATTTAATAGTGTATTACTTCTTTATAAAGGAAATTTACATTCTAGTTAATACAAGAAAGCTAGAAACACAAATTAAAACCGCCAGTCCAAAAAATCTAAGAAATAAAAGGAACACTTAAAGATAAAACTTTTAAAGCATTATTAAATATTTACATCTAAACCCAAGTTTAGTATTCAAAGCCAATGTCTTTTGTCCAAAGGAGTTTGCATATCTAGAATATGCATGAAGAAATTGCAAGAGGCATAAAATGAAACCAAATATAGCAAATACAGACTCAAAGCCAAAAGCATTTGTTAAATATTATGGGACTTGACTGTACGACCATCAGCATACACCATGAGGAATTTTATTCAGCAGCTGCAAGTAAGCCCCTTCCAGAGAAATCATGCAGCAACTTGAATTAACAATCACTCCGGTATCTGAAGGGGAGATCCAATGCAATACTATTACAGATAGCTGTAACAACTGACTTTGTAAAGCTTAAATTCTTTCAATCTCGCTAACTTAGACACCTATTTTCTGCGCGACTCCCAAAGAGCAGCTCCTAACGGATATACTGGTGGCTTCCCCTTTTCTCTGTCTCGATGCTGCTGCCTGCAGATTTCCCCCGGCCTTTCATTTCTCCTCTCATTTTCAGGGCATCCCATCATGACTCCCGCAGGCTTAGTTCCAGGCCAGGATCTGTGCTAAGCCCTTTCTACACATCATCTCAGACTATATTCACATCTCTGGTGGGACACAGGTAAACGTCAGGGCATGTGACAATAAGGGTCAGTAACCTGCCTGCCTAACATCGATGCACTCACCGCCTTAGGTAGAGGACAAGCTATCAGCTAAACTCAACCTTAAACGGACTCATGTCGTGGTCTTTTGCATCTTTCTTGACTTACGAAGAACAGTTCTTTGAGAAGCCCCAAATATAGAAGTAGATAAATATACGTCAAACCTACACGGTGGAAATAAGATGCAATGCTCACGGTGTGAAACTACTCCTATACGCTGCCCTTCTGGACTGTTCTCGGCCCTTCATCCAACATGTGCCCACTTAGCCCAGTTAGAAAGCCATGACTTCTCCAGTCTGGCTTGAAAGACTGACTTAAGTCCAATGTGATGTCCTGTTTAACCCACAAATGTGGGCAGAATTTAGACACCTGACACTTGGCAGTTGCTACCGAACCCAAAAATCTTCTCATCATTGGGGAAACACCGGAAACCTCCCTGAAAGCAAAACTGAGAAGAGGCAAGGAGGAGAGAACAGAACGTTCCGGTCAGAGGCTCTGTCTCCCTGACTTCCAGACAGACTAATGGTCCAGCACCTGCGAGCTCGAAAGCCATTTCCACAATGCGCCCTATGCCGGCTTTTTCTGCTCTCTTCTCTTCAATTCTTATTTCTTCACTTTTGAATTCTGACTCCACTTTACAGACTGCCTCACCTAAATCTCTACATCCACTGCTGTTTTCCAGAGATCCAAAAGAATAAGCGCGTCCAGTTCCATGGTTGGTCGCTACGGGAGAGACGGCAATATTATCTCTTACGGATCCCTTCCGGTCCTAACAGGTTTCCCACCTCCCACCTGCTCAGCCTCCTCTCTAAAGATACCATGACCGTCCAAATGAAAAACTGCAAGTAGATTATAAATGTAGAAACTTTCACCAACAGCTATTGTAGTCATTCACAATTTTCCTAAAATAAATTTAACATTACTGCATTATGCTATTTCTCAACTATAACACGGTAAATATGCAAACTAATGCAACAAAACTATGGTTTTCCACTACCACTATTTCACAGAACAGTAGTGAAGACGACAGAGAGAAAAATCGAAAACACATGGAAGAGTGAGGAGCCAGAACCCCACACCAGCCACGTGATCGCCCAGAGGACAATCTGAATTGGAATCTGTTGTCCAGATGGAAGTCACAAATGTAAATGTTCAAACCCTAGAGCAAGCAGAAGTCAAAGATTAGAAATCACAGCGTTCAGGTAGCTACAGACGGAGAGCTCAATTACTTGAGCCTTTAAATGTGTATGTAGAGCTCTCTAAGCACCTTGCGCTTGAATGAGATTTCTGTCTCCATCAATACCTCTAGACATAAAACTTGAGCTTTAAATTTTCAACATTTGGCCTCAGACTTTAAAAAAAATAAACCTTTAGAAAATTATATGTGCCATCAAATTAATTCATCTCTATTTGGTGATGCATTTTCATTTTCATGTCAATTTTGTATGTAAGAGATCAGGTCATAAAATTATTCTCAAAGTTGAGAGTCTACAAAAGTGAATCGCTCAGCAAAGGATGAGACTATTAATAGAATAGAATTAATTTTGAGAATCATTTTCCCCCTTTGTGTACACATTGATTTTATTGTAACAAAGCAACTTTCTCACTTCAACATTTAAAATGAGCATCTTTTCCCTTCCAGTGAAAACAAAAACAAAATTTTTTTAAACAAAAGAAAATTAAAGATAAAATCACAACAGAGAATGCTAGCTCCAAATAAATCTTCGTAGGTTCTGCTGGTTTTCCCACAGAGTGGCAGGGCTCAAGCAATTGTTAGAGGAGAATTTTATTTTAAAAGCATCACCTTAAACTGCAAAGATGCCTATTAAACATCACAATTAAACATGCCAAAGGAGAAGTCATTGTTGTCAGATGCTCACTTAAGCCCCAGACACCTCAGACCTACCCTTGCTGACGGTCTATACCCTCTTAACTTTTTTCTTTTTATTAAGTAAGAGAAAGTAGACAGAAACACGTTGATAAATGGTAACCGTCTGTATTCGCACAGAGACACAATGTAATCTCCGAGCCCACTACAGAGTAAGGAAAAAGGCTAGAATTCTATGCACTAGACACAGGGGCCTAGCACCCTCCAGCCTCCAGCATAGCCAAGGGAACTGGAGGGCTTTTTTCCCCACAGTACATGGTGGAGATGTTTAATCCACAGCTTTTGAGACAAGAAAGGATAAAATGAATTTAGAACAGAAAAGTGGAGATTCTTTTCCAGTTGTGTTTTGCCCAAGGTATTTTCCCCCAAATCCATTGAGAATCATGAAGTTAAGAGCCCTCAAAAACAGAGAGATTGACCACAAGAGGGACAGGACAGGGAGAAAATGAATGCAACTTGCTCCTAGGGACTGGAGAAATTTTTAAAAAGAAAAAAGAAGGTTGGAATCCATCAGTCTTCTGTGCTAGTCATCCTCTTCTTCATCCTCCTCTCCTTCATCAGTATCTTCCAACCCTTCTTCCTCCTCCTCCTCCTTTTCCTCCTCCTCCTCCTCCTCATCATCATCATCATCTTCATCATCATCTTCTGCCTATCCTTCTTCACCACCCATATCAAGAACCAAATAGTTCCTGCAAGAGATTTTGCATCTAGACCATCTTTGATGGCCTCCATTAACTCGTCTGCACCTGCATCAGCATGGTCAGTAAACCAGGGAAAGAAGCTCTCTGTCTCTTTGTGCTGCCTCTTCCTGCTGGCCTTATTCTGCATCTGACTTGATTACTTTATCAAATCCTATCCACATTCCCATTTGATTCGGTGGACTTTAAAGATAGGCCACCACTCTCATTCAGATAAAATTCTTCGGAGAGAACATTATTTCAAAAATAAGTATTTCCATCAAAATCAAAATCTATCCTGTAACTCAACTAAATGTCTTCAAATTCTGTCACTTCAACTCTGGTCAAATAATACAGAGCCTCCTCTTCTTCCTCCCCAAGCCGTGCAGACACTGTGAATGGTTGACAACTGTTGTTACCCAAAAATAGTTGGGATTTTGGCAATTAATTCTGACCTCTTCTGAAAAAAAAAAAAA
>JADRCC010161372.1:0-13369 GCA_019843855.1 Hylomyscus alleni | reverse complement strand
ATTTTTTTAATGAACAAACAAAAACAACAAGAACGAACCCCTGCTGCCTCCTCCCTCCCCATGCCTGCCACCCCACCCTCTCCCACCCATCTGCCCTGTCCTTCCCCTACACTGGGGCACAGAACCCGCACAATGCCAAGGGCCTCTCCTCCCATTGATGACCGACTTTGCAATCCTCCACTATAAAAATGCTGCTAGAACAATCAGTCCCACCATGTGTACTCCTTGGTTGGTGGTTGAATCTCTGGGAGCTCTGAGGGCATTGGTCAGTCCATATTGATGTTCGTCCCAAGAGGCTGCAAGCCCTTCAACTCCATTGGTTCTTTCTCTAACTCCTTCATTGGGGATCCTATACTCAGTTCAATGGATAGCTGTGAGCCTCTACTTCTGTATTAGTCAGGCACTGTCAGAGCCTCTCAGGAGACAGCTATATCAGGCTGGAGTGCCCTTCCTTCAGTCTCTGCTCCATAGTTAGTCTCTGTAACTCCTTGCATGGGTATTTCGTTCCCCCTTTTAAGAAGGAATGAAATATCTTCCTTTTTCTTGAGTTTCTGGAGGTTTGTGGGTTGTACTTTGTGTATTCCGAACTTCTGGGCTAATAATCACTTATCAGAGAGTGCATACCATGTGTGTTCTTTTGTGATTAGGTTACCTCACTCAGGATGATATTCTCCAGATCCATCCATTTCCCTAAGAATTTCATAAATTCATTGTTTTTGATAGCTGAGTAGTACTCCATTGTGTAGATGTACCATAGTTTCTGTATCCATTCCTCTGTCGAGGGACATCTGGGTTGTTTCCAGTTTTTGGCTATTATAAATAAGGCTGCTATGAACACGATGGAGCATGTGTCCTTATTACATGTTGGAGCATCTTCTGGGTATATGCCCAGGAGTGGTATAGCTGGGTCCTTCGGTAGAACTATGTCCAATTTCCGGAGGAACCGCCAAACTGATTTCCAGAGTGGTTGTACCAGCTTGCAATCCCACCAGCAGTGAAGTAGTGTTCCTCTTTCTCCACAACCTCTCCAGCATCTGCTGTCACCTGAGATTTTTATTCCAGCCAATCTGACTGGTGTGAGGTGGAATCTCAGAGTTGTTTTGATTTGCATTTCTCTGATGACTAAGGAATTTGAACATTTCTTTAGGTGCTTCTCAGCCATTCGTTATTCATTAGTTGAGAATTCTTTGTTTAGCTCTGTACTCCATTTTTTAATAGGGTTATTTGGTTCTCTGGAGTCTAACTTCTTGAGTTCTTTGTATACATTGGATATTTTAAATCATCCTTCATTTTCATTCCTTCATTTCTTATTAGACAATAAAAACTTCCATTATTTATTTCCTGACCTGAAATGACACAGTTTCTAAATCTACAATAACATCTTTCTAGAATGTAACAAATTCTATTGCCCAGAAGCTGGGGAATTAGAAACATTCTCTCAGGAACCACAATTCAGTTTTCTCTCACCAAATTCTCATATGCTCAAAAATCACCTAACCATGAATTTGCCTTTTTGGTTTTAGCCATATTCCATTTCCATCTCTTAATTCCAAATAACAGTCAGTTGATTTCTACCTGTGTGGTTGTTGATGATGATTGTTCTTGTTGAGGGTGTTTGTTCCTGTTGTTCTTAATTGGTTACTGTCCAAAATTTTCCTACCTATAAAACTGAGTCCACATCTAACTTGTTCTGATCAGCTTGTTTAAAATGACTCTTCCCAAACCCTTTTCTCTTTGAAGTTGACAGCTTATAGCAAAATATACCTAAGTTTCCTACTATAAGATTTCTCTTTGATAAGGGATTAGCAGATGCTATTCCTGCCTGACCACATCAAAAATAATAGGAAATGAATGAATTTTTCCTAGTGACCTTCTTATACCATATATGTTAATTATATATGTCAGATATGTATTATAAATCCTGTTCTAAACATGAGCTATCCTTTCTCTATCACTTAGGAAGCCTTTTGAATGTCAGAAACATGGTTTCTTTTGCTCACTCATTGGGCAGTTGGGTGAAGTTGAGAATAAAGGGAGAGATTTCATATCAAGTTGCAAAGAGTACAAACTGCTGGAATCCTTTTGTTAATAAAATTAGTAAACTGATCTTAATTGGGTAAAATAATTGAAGGAAAATTATAAAGTGTATTTGTGGCACTTGTAGCATTGTGTTTACAGAATATAAAATACAAAAAAGGAGTAAAATAAGAATTAAAACTATCACGAATACTTGAAAAAGTAACTTTTATTTACCTTTTGTAATTTTCCTCTCAAAGGCTTATGACTGAGTGTGCTTACCTCACATGTTCTAATTCTTTCCAAATTCAGCTGATCTGGTTTAAATGTCTGCCCTAGCTGACTGATTCAATCTGGCTTCTCTTAGCTTCTCACTGAATTGTTTTGCTTAGATTCAAACTAACTCTGGATATTTTCTTCTCATCTCCTGCATCCTTCTTATTCTCTGATTTCAACAGCCTCTGCTGACCTGCACTGGGTTGTATGATCCCATAAGTGAACTCATCTGCACTCACTGCATTGACGACATATTCTCCCTGCATTGCTCTTAAATAGCCTCTCTTTCCTGTGCTGTTCTTCTGAGAACTGGACATATCCTATTTCTGACTCATTCTGATATATCATTCTCTGATTCCTAATTTTGTTTGCTCCTCAATTAGAAGGTACTTTTAAACATGGCTCCTTCCTTCTATAATATAAATGTATGTATTAATGGTGTGCCTGTATTTCAGCCAGAAAGATTCGAGGTGAGTGGCAAGTCTGCATTACCACTGGTTCACACAGACTTGGGTCTTTCTATGCAATCCCTTGCTGGAAGAGCCATATTGCTGGATTAAAAGTCTACAAATACTCTGATTGACAAACTGTGTGTGTATATATGTTTCTAAAAAATTTCTTTAACAAGAACCCTTGTTAAACATATAAGAACAGGAAATATGCCAGTAATGCTTCTTTGAAGACTAATTCATAGAACACAAAGAAAGTAAGTTAGTCACAGATGGTGATATAAGCATGGTAAGGAGAAATAATACCAAGTTTATAAAAATGCACATTTTGTGATGGCTTCATTATAACATCATTAGAGACATTCTAAATAAATATTATTCTGTAGTTTAATAAAAACCTCTCTACCAAATACAATGGAAGCATAAGATAATTTGACAATGATGCTTTAGTAACTCAACCTGAAAAATGTTGAATAAGTATATTTCATTTACACAAGAATCTGACAGGTTTGTATACTGAAACATATTGTTTTATTAGAGGTTTCCTTTTAAAGTAAAGGATTGATTCAATGAATACAATATTTAAACTCAACAGTGCTGTTTAGTATGAATGATACATTTCAATGAATTGAAAAGAGGTTCTTTATTTAGAGAATGGGGCATTTTATTTTTATTTTGATCACCAGTAAGTGCAGTGAGAAGTATGCCAAAAGCATTTTATTGACTGTTGTTGTTCAGTAAGTCAAATTATTGAAGCATATGGGAAGGAAAAATTGAGAGGACATGGAGTTTTCTTAAGTAATTTTTTGTGAAACATTAAGGGATATCAATCATGCTCTGAACAAGTACTTGATAATGTTTTATACTTTTTGCTTTATATAAAGACTATTTCCATGTAAGTGCATAATATACCTTGAATATTTCTCAATACAGTCACTCTTCCTTCTGGGTCCCTTCCCTTCACTTTCATTCTGTTTTCTTACCTATGAAAGTTTGATTCTAACTTGTCTAATTCATAGATATATATACATGTACATGTATGTACATGTACTTAAGCATATATTTGTGTGTATGTGCACATAGTTCTGTACAAATTATAGGAATTTTTTCCATGTCTATGAAGAATGTCATTAGAAATTTGATTGGAACAATAAAGAATCTAAAAAATCATCTTTCAACAGTATATCCTCTTTCAAAATATCAGCATTCATCCATTCCATTTGCATTGACATCATTCAATCTTCTGGTATATTTAATTCTTTCCTTCAGTGATCAGTTTTTCTTGTTTCTTTGTTAGGTTTGATGCAAGGTTTCTTTGATTGTTATTTGCTTATTGTGGCAATTTTAATGACTTGGTTTTCCTAATTTCTTTCTTAGTATTTCATAATTAGCATATAGAAATACTATTTATTTTGTGTATCAATTCTATATCTTACTACTTTGCTGAAAACTTTATAAGCTCTAAGAGTACCCTTGTAAGTTCTTTGTGAGTATATGTGTGTTTGTGTGTGTGTGTGTGTGTGTATGTGTGTGAGTGAATACATGTTATGTGTCTGAGTGTATGTGTGTTTTAATGGATGTAGAAAGAAGAAGTCAGAGGTCAACCTGTATACAATAATTGCTCAGGAGTTAGATTTTGGCAGAAATAGGGCCTGCCAGGCCTGCAAAGCATAGGAATCCCACTTTTTCTCTATCACCAGCACTACTTTTACAAGAACTAACCAAAACATCTGGCTTTTGTTTTTAGCATGTGCATCAAAATTAGTTCATCATGCTTGCAAAGGAGTCACTTTAGCAACTGAATTATCTTTCTGTTAGAGTTTTCAGTGTTTCTTATATACAGAATTATATCATATGCAAATAGGGATATTTTGAGACCTTCACTTCCTATTTGTATTCCTTTTATTGTTCTTTCTTTTACCAATGCTTCATTCACTGTATTTAATAAGAGTGAAGGAAGTGGAAAGCATTGACTTTCTCCTGACTTTAATAGAAATGCTTTTAGATTTTTCCCTATTTAGTATAGTGATAGCATTTTGCTTATAATATAGCCTTCATCATCTGCTGATAAGTCACTTTATTCCAAGTACTTTTATAATGGAGATATATTCATTTTTTGTCAAAACCCTGTTTTAGTAACTAATGAGGGGATTTTGATATTTCTTTCCTTAGAGTCTTTTAATGTGATATATTACATTTACTGTTTGTAAATATTGAAACATCCCTGCATTTCTTGAATAAAGTTGTTTATCTTATGATGGATAAAGCATATTTTGATGAGATCTTACATTTTTTTAAAGTACAACTGAGAAATATGCATTTACATTTATCAGAAGATCAGACTATGATATTTTTACCTTTTATGTGAGTCGTTATCTAGGTTTAGAACTAGGGAAATAAGGCACCTGAGAAGGGACTGAGAAATAATCATTTTTATAGAACATTTTTTCTTTAATGGAATGGCAGAATCAGCAGAAAAAAATTGAAGAATTTATAATATTTAAAGGAGCATAAATTGTGGTAATTACAGTTGAGTTCCATAGTTCACAGTTTAGACCTTGTCCATGTTTCTTGTGGTCTCAACTGAAACCCCTTAAATTATTTCAGTAGAAGAATGTTAAGTGTAGAACCAATCATGATTGATGGATAGATCCACAGAGCAAATGTTATCCTAGCAAATTAATGACAGTGGCCCTTAAGTAATAATATTATTTGTGAATAAGAAAGCAAGGAGCAAGGATAGTATGGTGTATAAAAAATTATAAGGTAGGAATAGAATATATACAGTCTGGGTGAGGGTAGAAATTATTATTAAAGTAAATGAATAAAATCTTAGTTTAATATTAAAAGTATCTAGTATGGGATAAGTAGGATGCTTTAGCTCACAAAGTATAAAGATTATTATTATTTATATGGTTATGCTTAAGAAATAAAGAGAAACAAAGATAGAATACAGAAAGAGGACAAGAAGTAAGTATGAAAAGTATAATTCAGTATTGTAGGAAGATCAGTAGAGAGTTCCCAGTAGTATAACAAATAATTTGGCAGACAGAATTGGATAATGTACAATCTCAGTGAAAGAGTTCTTTATTAGAATAACAGTGGTTCTGTGTTCAATCCTGGCACTGAAAAGAAAAATATTAAAAGTTAAAAATTAAAAATATAACCCAAAATAAAAATAACAAAAAGACAAATGAGAGGTAGATGCCCTCAGCCAACCATTGGACTGAGCACAGGGTCACCAATGGAGGAACTAGAGAAAGGACCCAAGGAGCTGAAGGGGTTTATAGCCCCATAGAAGGAACAACAACAGTGTGAACTAACCAGTACCCCCAGAGCTCCGAGGGATTAAACCACCAACCAAAGAGTACACATGGTGGGACTCATGGCTCCAGCTGCATATGTAGCAAAGGATGGCCTAGTCTGTCATCAATGGTAGAAGAGGCCCTTGGTCCTGTGAAGGCTCTATGCCACAGTGTAGGGGAATGGCAGGGCCAGGAAGTAGGAGAGGGTGGGTTGGTGAGCAGGGGGCGGGTAGAGGGAAGAGGGGATTTTCTTTTTCAGAGGGGAAACCAGGAAAGGGGATAATATTTGAAATGTAAAAAAGAAAATATCTAATAAATAAAAAATAAAATTATATTTGATTAAAACAAAGGAGGAAGAAGAGGAGAAGGAGCAGGAAAGGTGGAGGAGGTAGAAAAGGTAGAGAAAGAAGAAGAGGAAGAAGAGGAGAACAGTACAATATCAGTAAACATTTCTTCCTGGGGCATAATGAGTTTTTCATTATTGCCCTATAGGGGATGTTTCAAGGAGCAAAGTTGTTTGGTAGGCTACGAGAAATTTGCAGTTTCAAGGATGGGATGTATATGACCCAGGGTGTTTACATTTTTGTTGTTTTTGGCACAGTATTTGGGTTTTCACACACAGCTTTAGACTCTTCTGTAGCTCTTCTGTAGACTCTTCTGTAACTCTTCTGTAGGGTTACTCTTCTTTTTTGTTTGTTTGTTTGATTGTTGCTAACTTAGTTGATTGAATACAGATGTATAGGTAACAACCTCTAACATACTGAGTTAATCCTTGAGATTGATTGTATAAGGCACTGCACCAATAAGCTATGTATTTGAACACTTGTTTCTTTGTTAATGGTGCTGTTTTGGGAGGAAATGGAAACATCAAGATTAGAATTCCATAAGGAATGCTTTGAAAGTTTGCAGTCTTGTTCTACTTCCAGTTTAGTGTCTCTGGTTTCTGCTTGTGAATAAGGATGTGATTCCTCAGCCTCTTATTCCTGCTTTCTTGTCTAGCTATTGGAATGCTGCTAACACTCCATCCTTTCCCAGTCCTCTACCACTCTTGATTCTAATACTCTAGAACCATAAACACAAATAAAGGATTTCTTTTCTAAGTTGTTATTTTGTTGTTGTTTGTTTTGTTTTGTTTTGTTTTGGTCATGTTATTTTAGAACTACAATAACAAAAAACAAACAAGAAAATCCCTATTACAAGAAAAATTTAAAGAATTCTTTGTTGATGGAAGTTCATATATATAAAACATATAATATAAAGAAAAAACTATATAATTTTCTCACAAGTTTGCAAATTGAGGTCAACGTACAACTGTTGACCTTAAAATGTCTGTTGTGTACACTCTCATAACTATTTCTAATTCAGAATTGAAACTTCTGTGGATGAGTAACAAACTTATGACTGCTACTGACAAAAACGGTTGAATAGAGGTTGAAAGAAGACACCAGGAAAAAAAAAATGAAACCAAAGTGGACAGAAGAAAGAAATTACAGCAATAGGAAGTGTTAAGGTAAGAAAAATATACAATGCCATGTAGGTCAGTACTGAACCCAAAGCTCAAGTCTCCACAGTCTCCCTGGCTGTGTGCTTCAGAGAAGCAATCTGGACACAGGTAGTCTGTGACATTTCTGTGAACAACCTTATTTAGGTTTGAAATTATGAAAGTAAATCATTTAAAGTCAAGTAATACTCAGCAGAATTATTTTCCAATTTTGTTATTGTAACTACTTTTGAGACAGTCTCCTCATATAGACATGAATAATAGTCTTGAGCTCTCAAGTCTCTGTCTCCCCAGTGTTTGGATCACAGATATAAATGGTCACACCCTGCTTCTTTTACCAAACATATATCTTTACCATTCACCTAAAATATCCAAGTGAGAAACCTGAGATTTTTCCTTCACAGTAGTTCATCAGTATATTATCTTAATATTTATAGTATTCATTTGACTTTTCAAGGTTGATTTAATTACTCTTGATTATAGTACTTAATTTTCTGAATGACTCAGTTTAGTGATTCTTTAATGGATTTCTTAATCTTAATCTTAATTAGTTACTTCTATATACTCATTTAGGGTTTGGTTTTACTCTAGGGCTCTTGGTTGTTCAGCCTTTGTTCTTGGTCATCCACACAGTTTTTGGTATGGGTTCTATCTCATGAAGTGGTCCTCATGTTCAATCAAATGTTTATTGGTTACTCCTATACATTTTGTGCTACCATTGCCTTAGTGCATTTTTCTGGCAGATTATATTGTAGATAAAAGGTTTTATGGTTGGGCTTGTGTTTACATTTCTGTTTGCTAGCCAGCAGAGTACCTTTCTGTTCCAAAAACAATAGAATGTAGGGTGAATGTTGTATGTAGGCACTTGTTGGGCCTCTCCATGTTCAATGAGTTGTGTTGATATTTTATTTACCAAAGGTCCTTAATGTCATATTATCTTGGCAACAGCATGGGGATTTTCCTGAGATTTCTTTTCCAGAAGTCAATGGATGTAACCTAGTCCTAGTACTGGAAATATTTGTATGATGACAATAGGTGGCCAGTTGACTCTGTTTTCTTCAATATTTGAAAACATCATTTAGGTCACCTTCGTATTTTTTTAGGAAATAGATATTGTGCTAGATACCAGTAACACTACTTAATGTCCCTCAATTCTAGCTCTCTTCCTCATTTTCTCTCTTAACCCCATCTCCTCTGCCTCTCCCGTGATCTTGCCATTCCATTATTCCTGACCCCAGCTTACACATCAAATATATTCCATTTTCTCTTCCTAGGGAGACCCATGGATTGCCACCTAGTACCTTCCTCTATACTTTACCACTCTTGGAATATTGATTGTAGCTGGTTATTTATTTAACATCTAATATTCACATATAAACAGGTACATACTGTATTTAATTTTCTGGATATATTCTACCTTACTCAGGAGTATTTTTTTATTTTCTATCCACTTGTCTGAAAATTTCATGAAGTCCTTTTTAAAAATAGTTGATTAATATTCCATTGTATAAATGCACCACATTTTCTTTATCAGTTCTTCTTTTTAGAGATATCTAGGTTGTTTCCACTTTTTGACTATTACATTTCTTTATATTTAAATTGTATGTAAGCTGAAAATTTTTTGGAGTTTATACATTTGCATTTTTAAATTTTATATTCTCCTTTTCTGGTTTCACAATCTAACACTAAACCTTTACAGAGCCAGCCTTAGTAGCCTTAACTATGACTATGAAAATTAAAAATCGATTACACATTTATTCTAACCTCTAAAGATGCAATGAACTTGGAGAAATTACACATATTTGAATTTCAGACATAAATGTATCTATACACTATTTTAAAATTCATTTTGGCATCATAATTTTACACTAATTAAAAATAAATTTTTAATTGGACAATGAGTTTTCTTTTTCACCTTTTTGTGCATTATTTTTTCCTTATTTCATCAGGATGTAAACTAACCAAATGCAGTTTGTATTTGTTTACAAGTATATCCACACATAGCAGATTACTGTGTGCATTCAACTGAAGACAAACACTAAACTTCCTGTTCCTTTCATTGACAGAGTACCCATTTTTAACTCAGCTAATATTTATTGATTACATTTTCTACCTGTAATATACTCTTCATAAACTGGCCAGACTGAGAATTTGTTAAAAAAAGAAAAAGAAATTTTTGTTCATTGTAAAACTAAGCTCTCCTTGCACCATTTATATTATTCCTACATGTAACTTGACAGTAGCTTCAATCCTTGCCCTTGGACAAATTTTTTTCACTGTTCTTTGCATTTCTTTGATGGTACTAAGACAGGTGTTATTGATTAACTTTCCATGTTGGCAGAAGATCTATTTTTACTGCAATGTGTCTAATTGTGGATATATCTAGCTGTCCATCTATGCATCTATCATCTTTCTGTCCCATAAATTCACTTCTCATTTGGTTCTATTTCTGTCTAAAACCATTGGTGTAAGTGTTATTTCTGGGGGAAAATTAGACATTATCTCTTTTATCATATCTTTTCTTTTCTATTCTATTTTCTTCTGAGGATATAGTTAGACATAGATATACCTTCTCCTTAGAATCTCTGTCTTCAATAGCCTTCACTTCCTGTTCCAACCTTTTAGTGTTTTGATTAGATTTTTGTAAGTTTATCTTCTTGTCCATCCCTCAGAGCAGTACACCAAAGTTGTTTCTTTGCTCATTGCCTTTTATTTTAGTTTTCTGATTTCAAGTTGTTGACATTTATCCTTTCCCTTTTCTCCTTCCAACACCTTCTATATACCCTACCACACTTTCATTCATAATAATATCCTCTCCTTCAATAATTGTTATTGTATGCATACATGAATGTGTATATGATATATGTGTATATAATACCTGTATGTATGTTTTCGGCACTGACACCTAGCAATGGACAACTAATTGCTGTATTCCTCTGAAGGGAAGACATCTCTCCTGTTTCTAATTTTTTCACTTGCAGCTTTCTCACTTGCAGTTCTTTGTGTAAGTTTGAAACTTTGTGCCCTTTTTCTCTCAAGTTTGGCATTTTCATTGCTATCATCCTTTCCAGCTCTCATTTGTACAGTCATATGAGAAGCTACACCCATTATGCCATATATTAAAAGTTATGTATTTTTTGTTATTTGTTTGAAAATATGAACAGCCAATTGGGGTCATGTGAGCATTCATGCCCTGTGCCATGTCTGAGTTTGTGGTCCTATTGTTCATGCCCATGACCCATATTACCGTTAAAAGCTGAGAGGATGTACATGGTCTGTGCTGCTGCCTGAATCCACATTGATGCCCTTGGCCTGTGCTGCTGTTAGGGGCTATGATAGTGTCCATGTCGCTTACTGCAGGGTAGGGTCATGTTGATGTTCATGGTCTGTACTGATACTGGAGACCATGCTGAGATCCATAGCATGTACTAATTATAGAGACCATGTGGATGTGTATGATCCACGCTCCCACTGACTATAAAGGGCAGGGAAACTATTTTTGCCATAGTATTAATGACTGTATGCTTACAGTTGACAAAGAGGGACATAGAGGCTTCCTGTAACAACCCTTACTCTTCTCCCCATAAAAATTGGCAGCCTAGACAAGATACCATCTAAAACAACTTAAAAGTTGTGATAAAGATGCTGAAGTGTAGCTCTCCATTACTGAGAGCTTCTGGCAAGCGTACAGATCAGTTTTCTTTCCTTTTCTTTTTTACTGGACATTTTCTTTATTTACATTTCAAGTATTATCCCTTTTCCTGGTCCAGCTCCCCGGAAACCCCCTATACCACTGCCATCCCCCTGCTTCTATGTAGGTGTTTCCCCAGCCACCCATCCACTCCTGCCTCCCTGCCCTCACATTCCCCTACATTGGAGCATTAAGCCTTCACAGGACCAAGGGCCTCTCCTCCCATTGGTGCCCAACATGGCCATCCTCTGCTACATATGCAGCTGAAGCCATGGGTCACTCCATGTATACTCTTTGGTTGGTGATTTAGACCCTGAGAGCTCTGGAGTGTCTGGCTTGTTGATATTGTTGCTCTCCTATGAGGTTGCAAATCCCTTTAGCTCCTTCAGCCCTTTTTCTAACTCCTCCAGTGGGGACCCCCTGCTCAGTCCAATGGTTGGCTGCAAGCATCTACCTCTGTACTTGTCAGGCTCTGGCAGAGCCACCAGGAGACAGATATATCAGGCTCCTGTCGGCAAGCACTTCTTGATATCTATGATAGTGTCTGGGTTTGATGATTCTATATGAGTTGGATCCCCAGGTGGGGCAGTTTCTGGATGGCCTTTCCTTCAGTCTCTGCTCCACAAATTGTCTCCATATTTGCTCCTGTATTTTGTTCCTCCTTCTAAGAAGGACTGAAGGATCTACACTTTGATTTTCCTTCTTCTTGAGATTCACATAGTCTAGTAATGACTGACCCCTGAGAATATAACCATACTGCAGTGAGTATATGGGTAACATAAGATTGGATTTGATGATTTTTACTTCTTTTATGTAAAAGTGGGAGATCCCAATGGTGTGTGGGGGAGGATCTAGGAGGATTGGGAAATGAGTGTTATCTGTGTGCATGATATAAAATTTCCCTATAAAATTCCCAAATAATCAATAAAAACATTATGTTTAAAGTAAAATGGAGTTTTACATAAATTTGTTTATTGTTCCTGCGTTGATAACTGGATAACCATTGTATGATTCCAATTTTGATACAGGTACTCTCAAAGTGAGCCCTGTTAACTGTAAATCTCTTGTTAATTTCATCTTTGACTAATTACATTTTAATATGTGCTTTATCATATGTCATATAGTGATTCTTACTAATGTTATTACTTTTTGTGATTCTGTTATTTATTTCCTAAGTGATTTCTCTTTATTTTATTTTGGATTTGGTCATCCAGAATATTCATGTTGCTGATGTCTTTACTGTTTTTTTCAACTTTGGTATATTTTTATCTGAGAAAATTACAAGGTTCTGACTAGGATAAGTTTTTGCTCTGAGCTAAGAGGAGAGTGTGGTTCAGAGTTCTTTAGTTCCCTTGCAAGTCTCAGGCTCAAACCAGAAGGCTCAATCTCAGGCTCTTTATCTTTTGTGTGGATCAGACTTCATCTCTAGATATCTGGTACTATTCTTGTGAGCTGAATGCATCCCTTGATCATTCTCTGCTTATGAATCTATAGACCAGTTTCTTTGCTTACACTAACTTTTTTACTTGAATTTGGCAATTACTCTCTTACCACCTCCTACTGAGTCAAAACAATAGGGCAAGCATATTCTGATATATTTTCAGACATTTGGGTGAGTGGATGTGAGTGTTTCTTCAGAGATGGATCTTTAAATAAGATATAATAAGTCAAACTATGGTGGCATTCAATCTATTAGGGGGCTGAGTAGAACAGATAGAAAGAGAAAAAATTTTACTTTTATGTAGCTATGACATTCTTTTTCTCCCAAATTCTGACTTTGGAAATTTTAGTTTGTTGGTATTAGACTGTGAGATTTATTTTCTGTCACTGTCCAGTTATATAGCTCTTTGGATTAAGACTGAATTAGTAATTGATTTTCCTAGTTCTCTCATTTGCAGATGACCTACTATGGGAATTTAAAGCCTTGTGTGACTTGTTCTCTGAAAAAAATCACTTTTCAATAAAAGATCCTTATGTACCTCTCCTCTGGGCCTTGAAATTTGTTAAATGTCCCCTAAGAGAAAGGATGACTTCCTGACAGCACATTGGTCATATCTATCTCCAGTCCTACCTCTCTCCAGCTTCTCTCAAATTACTGCCTCATATGAACATTTCCAAAAAAAAAAAAAAA
>JADRCC010161371.1:0-12783 GCA_019843855.1 Hylomyscus alleni | reverse complement strand
TCTCTCTCTCTCTCTCTCTCTCTCTCTCCCTATCTGAGACCTCCCCCAACTATTAACCAAAGTCCCACTTAATTCTGTCCTCCCCAGTAATTGGCTGTAGCCACTTTTATTTAGCCAATAGCTTTAAATGGGGAGCAAAGTTTACACAACAAAGGCTGGTGTGCCTGGGAATTCACTCTTCTGGGGGCAATCAGATCTTGGGATCAGAATTTAGCATTTGTATACACAGTAGCCAGAGCAACCTGCTCCTCCCTCTTCGCTGAAGGTGAAACTCTGTAATGTAAAGAGAACCATTTCAAAGTGAACTGTTCTGGGCAATCATGACCCACATCCGTGGACATCAAAGTCAACCCTGTTACCTCCTCCACAGTCCGGAGGACCGGAGGACCGCCCAGTCTGTGGTGTTCTGCTTATATGGCTTTATCTATTCTGGATATTTCATATACACAGAATCACAGAGCGTGTGCAGTTTTGTTTAGCTTCTTTCCCTTTGCATCACGTTCTGTAGATTCAACCATTTCATCGCATGTGTTGTTGAAGTTTTGCCTTTTACCGTCTATAGTAATGCTAGCCCCAGGGACCCTGCCCCCAAGTTAATTCTGATTGGCGAATAAAGATTCCAACCGCCAATAGCTGGGGGGAAGAGACAGGTGGCTTTGAGGTTTTCTGGGCTTGGAGAGCGAAGGCCATGAGGAGGAAGGAGAGTGAGAGCAAAAAGAAGCTTCCATGGGAGAGAAGAACATGCAGGGAAGGAGAAAGGAGAGTCGCCGTGGGTTAGCTGAGCCATTAATAAAGAAGGCCATGTGAGCTGGCCAACTGGAGCCAAGAGCAGTCCCGAAGAAACATAGTAATAACTTGGGTTATGGATAGGGAGGTAGATTCTAACAGCATGGAGGGTAGGCAGCTGCCCAGCTATTGCGTACATTTAAAAATACAAAGACTGTGTGTGTATCTCATCAGGAACATAAACAGTATGAAGCAGGTAGAAACCCCACATGGGGATTTTTTTAATATTTATTACTACAATGTGTCAGTAGTTCATTTATTTTCATGGTTGAAAGAACCGTTTGCGTGGCTAAATAATATCCCATCGTATGTGTATATATACACACACACGCACATGTAAATACACGCAAGAATTAGTCTATCCATCTCAGTTGAGAATCTTGCCACTAGGGACGTGAGTTTACACTTATTTACGCAACTACATTTCAGTACTTTGGGAAATATTTAGGAGTAGAATTTCATTGTCTTGTGATCCAAGATGTAGATAAGAAGTATCGAACAATAGACCCAAAGATAATTATTTTATGAACAGGAAAAAAAAAAATCAAAGTCTACAGTGGAGTTAAGGGTCAGCATTTTCTCCGGCTCCTTTGCAGTGAGAGGGATGCGACAGGCTGACTCCATGACAGGCTTCAAACTGGCAGTTAAGGTGACTAGGCCTAAATCTCTGTTTACAAGAAGGGGCAAGTCCAAGCAAGGCCAGTCAAGTTAGATACTGAAAACAAAACAAAACAACAAACAAACAAAACACCAAAACAAACAAATAAGCAAACTCTCCAGGCTTCAGGCAGCTAGTCAGACGCTGCCCTGCCACCTGGCTTCAGACAAGGACAATGGGTCAGCAGCTGTTTCCAGACCTCCCCAGCAACTGTTTCCAGACCTGTAGCCTGGTAACAGTTCTCGAATTGCCCTAGAAATGGACCCAACAGATTAAGATAGAGGTCACCTACCCTAGAATTCCCCTAATGGGTTTTAAATTGCATCTGCGAGCTCACTTCGGAGTCTCTCCATCTTGGAATGAAGGACCCCCCACATGCTTGCCTTCTGTAGACTACAATGCTCCTTGCTTTTACCATTCTACCATCTGAGTCTGGGGTATCGTTGTTCTTCGGCGAACAACAGACCCTTGCGGCAGAGATTTGTATCACTCAGAGGTTAGAGGGTGTGAAGTACGCATCACTTCAGCAGGTCACACTACCTCAGTGAGACTCAGGTGACTTATCCCCGTGATGTGGGGAATACGACTGCGTCCAGATGTGCCAAGAGATTAAGTTAGAAAACAGTGCTTTGCGCAGTACCAGCAAACGTCGAGAGCTCAGTAACCGTCAGCCTCCTTCGTTCCAGTCATCAGGTATTTCGAAGGAGCTGTGTGCTTGCTCGCGGCGGAGCAATCTCTGGGTAGTCAAAGCAGAGCCGGTTTAGCCAGCTGCTTTGTGTAACAGTGTTGCTGTCTATTGCTGAGCGCTCTGCCTTGATGTGTTTTGGATTCAGCTTTCTTCCTTAGAAGACCTTCATGGAGAGGGGTTCTGAGAGGAGGGGTGTCTGGGAGCAGTGAAAAGAACGACTGGAAGTCAAACCTCGGATCTAAGCTGACACCTGGGATCTGCTTGATACAGCTTTTCCAGTCTGTGTCTTTCTGTGTTCTGCTTTCTCTCTGGAGATTTCCCTGTCTATAGTCTGCTTGCTTGCTATTCTAAGATATCTCGGCCCATGCCCTACTTCCTTGTGTGCGTGCAGGTGTGTGTGTGTGTGCGTGTCTTAGTTCTCCAAGAAGTTCTCTCTTTTTATCCTAAAAAGTTCTCTGGATAGCTCATCTCCTACAGAACACTGTCACTTACTCCAGGTTTGTTTTTGGATCCCAGCCCTTTTTTATTCTATTCTAAGGAAACAGCAAGCACACGTTTTCTTTTAACCTTGCAAAAGAATTCAGAGCTCTGCCTGCCTCAGTTAAGCACAGACGACAGATAGTTGGGTGGGACTATGGCCTGAAATTACCATTTCCACCATGCCTGGGCCTAACCTGGCTCTATCCTAGGCCAATCCTGAACTTGGGAATCTATGTGCCTTTGCAAGCATAAACAACAACAACAACAGCAACAAAACTGGGTGGGATCTCCTGCAACCACCATTTAAAGATAAATCTCTTTATCTCCTTCCGTAGCAAAGCTGACAGCTTAGCTGCCTCTGTCTCTTTAGATCCCCAAAGCCCCTCCTATAATTCACACTGTGTCCTTATTTTTTGCATAGTTGAGAAATTATATATATTTTTAAAACTCATGTACATAGTGCTCTTTGCCACAGCCTTAAGGGCTGTCCTGAAGGTCCCAGTGTTTATCATTTTTCTGAGACATAGCCACACCCTTGATTCCTGGATTCCTGCTGTTTCTAATTATCATGGAGTCATTAACAAGGAAAGAGTGCTCCACTGCTAGTGGGTTCAGGAAATGTGTACACTATTACACAAACAAGCATTATGCCCACAGCTGTGGGCACTTTCGGAGGTTTACCCCAGGTACCCTGTCCCTGGGGCAGAAACCTTGTCAGTCAGTCACACCAGGCTCTGTCAGTTGATAGAAATGACTTTAAAAAAAAAAAAAATCCACAGTTGTTTGTAAACGTATAGATTACCGATTCTAAAATGTAATGTTTATGTGAAAGAAACGTAAACTTCTGGCAAAGGTGTTGTAACTTTTAGCTGATCCCATGAGCTCCCACAAGGTCTGTGTCTGAGGAAAACTGTTGTCATAGCTTTCTACGCATGCATAGTTGTTAATGCAGTCTAAATTCCAACTTCTAATTTTTTCTAATGGTTGAAGGAAATATAAATAGCATAACTTGGTAAGCACTCTGACTTCCAAAAAAAAAAAGCGAACTTCTTTATTATAGTATATAATAAGTATAACATATACATATAGGGTTGAAGATGTGACTCCTGGTGTATTTCTTCCATAGTATTCACAAAGATCTTTTGGATCTCCAGCATCACAGAAAAGAAATGCATGTGCTGTTATTTGGAGATATTTGATTCTCTCCCTGTCTGTCTCCCTCCCTATCTTTGTGTGTGTGTGTGACTTAAAGATCTCTTAGTGATAAATGAGAAGGGCAAAGCTAATATCAAAGAAAAAGAAAGCAGCATGAACAAGAAGTTGTAAAGAACATAGAATGTTTTGACATCAAATATTTTTCTCGAAGGGCAGACCAACGCAAGTGACTACCCCAGGAACACAGCCTGCATGTCCTTGAACATTCACGCTCTACCTTAATGGCTAGTTAGAACACACTACACAAATGGAGAAATCAGCCATTGAATTCTTTATCTTCCACAGGATACTAACTTATGAAGTAAATATTACCCACTATCCCCCCAGCTTATGGACAAGATGATCAGGGAAATCTCTGTGCCAATTATTTGGCACAAAAGGTAATATCTGATTGAGTCTTTTTTGACATCTAGGATTAGAGAAGCTGGGGACAGTGGATTTTCCAGCCTTAGCAGTGTATTTCCCTCACACCCTGACTATTGTGCTTTTGCGGCAGAGGCTCACCTTATTCTGGTTAACTTGGAAGCTACTTTGTAACCCAGGCTAGCCTCAAATTTATGGCTACCATTCCACCTCAGCCTCCTGAGTGCTGGGGTTCTGGGAGTGGGCCACCACACCCAGCTATGGATCCCTGTTGTGCTTCTGAGCCGTTCTTCAAGGGGCTCCCATAGGATGGAGAGCGCACTGGGTGACATCTAGCTCATTTCTTTCCCACAGTTCAAGGATCTTTGGTAAATAAGGTGCCATTCACCATGAGAACCAGGCTAAGGGAATCCTTTGCTTTATAAAGTCTCTATCAGACATCTGCAGATACACTTTCGAAGAGACATCATGCAACTCTTTGAATGACCATTTTTGCCTAGTAAACCTTGTAAATTATTTCCTTGTTAATTCATTAAGTAGTTTCTTTGTTCATTTGCTCAAAAATATTAAATATTTGGCTTGATCTCATCCAGCTTTGAAGTCACAGCTCTGAACAATAACAAATCCACTTTCTGAGTATCGCCTTTTTTTTTTTTTAAACAGTGCAGGGATGGAGCATTAAATTATTCAGTTCTGACCTTCTGTTAACTTTTTGAAACCTGATTATCATCCAAGAAAGCACTCTAATTTTTCTAGTATCTGGATAAATTGGTCAGCATGCCTTCTGTGTCTGTCTTCATTTATATATCCATTCAAAGAGTGAATCGAGGGCTGGCAGGATGGCTCAGTGGGGAAAGGTTCTTGCTATGAATGTTTAATGGCCTGAATTTGATCCTTGGGACCTACATAAAAGTGGATGGAGAGACCTAATTCCCAAATGCTGTCTGCTGATTTCTGTATGCTTGTTGTTTCTCTCTTCTTTTCTTGCTTTTCTTTTGGGAACTTCTGATCATTTTAAAATATTTTAAAGTCGTTTTTCTCGTTTTGTTTGCTTGTTTGTTTTTGTTTTGAGACACAGTCCTATTGTGTATGTAGCCCAAGCTGACCTCATACTTATCTTGCATGCATGGCCATGCCATCCCAGTCTTTTTTTTTTTTTAATTGGATATTTTATTTATTTACATTTCAAATGTTATCCCCTTTCCCAGTTTCCCCCTGCAACCCCCCATCCCATCCCCCTTACCCTGCTTCTATGAAGGTGCTCCCCCTCCCACCCACCCACTCCTGCCTCATCTCCCTAGCCATTCCTCTACACTGGGGCATCAAGCCTTCACAGGACCAAGGGCCTCCCCTCCCATTGATGCCAGATAAAGCCCCTTCAGCTCCTTCAGTACTTCCTGTAACTCCTCCATTAGGGTCCCTGTGCTCAGTCTGATGGTTGGCTCTGAGCATCTGCATCTGTCTTGGTCAGGATCTGGCAGAGCCTCTCAGGAGACAGCTTTATCAGGCTCCTGTCCTCAAGCTCTTCTTGGCATCAGCAATAGTGTCTTGGTTTGGTGTCGGCATGTGGGATGGATCCCCAGGTGGGACAGTCTCTGAATGACCTTTCCTTCAGTCTCTGCTCCATCTGAGTCTTAAATGTGAAGAGCGTCTTTGTCTCTAAAGAGGCCACCGATGTCTCCAGGTCAAGCTCATCAGCTTCTTAGTTCTGTTATGATTATAACTGTCATCGTCTTACTGCCTTGGTGAAACTGTCCCGCAGTTTCACGAACTTGGGTTCTCTCAGGCGAAGGACTAAAGGACTTGAAATATAGGGTTCGAGAACAAGAGAAAACACAAAGCCAAGTTGCGTCCCAATCAAAGCTTTGTACTTTACTTAGGGTATTCAGCATATATATATATATATATATGTATATATATATATATGTATATGTATATATATATATATATATATATGTACATGAGAAACCGAAACTGAATCTCTAGGTTACATGATATTTGCATAACATAAACACTGCAGAAGAAGTCAGGCGCCAAAGTCCCCAGCAACTCCGAAGGTCTCCAGGTGGTAGGCGTGTTCATCTGTTCATTGTATCTCAGTATGAATTTCCAGGCAGCTGCTTCCAGGAAGAACTGACAGTCTGCAGAGGGCCTTTGTCTTAGCTCCTCATGTGGTAGCCTCCAAGCAGAGAGTGCCAGAGTCCGAAGGCTGAGCTGAAGGGGGGAGGTAACACCTTGGGTTAAATAAATTCACTTTAGGTCCTTTCTTTCCACTGAAGTACTGGGGCCTTGACTCTTTAGGACCAGCACAGGACAAGGCCTAAGTTTGTTACAGGATGCATTCAAGATGAATGCACCCTTTTTGCTTTCAATTAGCATACATGAATGGTGATGATAAAAACAAATACCCCATAGTCTGATTCCTACAATTTATGAATATTTCCCTGTGGAACAGGAGAAATCTCTCCTTAGGTGGAGAGGAGAAACCTACTGTGGGTGGTCTAAGAAGACTTTTAGCAAGAAAAGAGAAACCCAAAGGATAGGAGACTAGGGTGATGGGACCTTAACTAAGGAGCTCCCAGATCCATCAGAAGTTGAAGAAGCAAGGGGTAGGTTTCAGGGTTTTGGAAGAGACTCTGGTTCTCATGAGACCTTCTGAACTCCTGGCCTCTAGAGTTACAAGAAACAAAAGTTTATTGTCTTAAGTGATCTAGTTTGTGGCAGTTTGTTTCAGCATCTCAAGGAAGCCATGCTAATCTCTTGTGGTAACATTTCTGAAGTTAAGTTCCTGTCAAAAATGAAGAGTTCTTTGGATGGGCTAGCATAAGGGAGGTTACACATACAAGATTTTTCCTGAACAGCTTTTCTGATCCTGTACAAGACAAAGGTGCATTGTGACCCCCAAGGCTCTAGAATTTCTCAGCATCTTGGACCACAGGATGTGCCTTTCTCTTCCTGTGAAATGTAGGCTACCATATGTCTATAGGCGTTAATGTTCAGTAGGACAGAACCCTAGGGTCTGTGAGACTTAGAGCCCGTTTACAGTTCAACAGAGTAGGGGCATTAGGGAAGGTGCAGAGAGCATTGTTCCTGTAGTGTGCACACAGGAAACCAGCTTGAGGAGAATGGAATGCCTTTGCAAATATCTAATGTTTGCTTGGCACAGCTTGTCTGCTTGAGCTTTGCAAAATCTTCTACAGGCTTTGTTTTCCTGGTTTCTGTGGAGCCAGTTCATGTCTCAAGGCAAGTTGGGGCTGGGCTGGCTGGAAACCACTGAGGAATTAGGTGAGTTTACTTGGTCTCCAGGTGCATGTGAAGGAATGGCCAGTTCAAGCTATAATGTGGGATATTAACATTTGTCTGGGGTACCCTTTTCCCTCATGGCTGTTCATTTTTCATCTTCAGTATCCTGGATTCTCTTTCTTCTAAATGTCAGTAACAGCTCAATAGCTCAGGATGTAGCTTGATTTAGTTGTGTATGAAAGAAGTAATCATTGTATTTCTTTTGGCAAACCCGTCATCATGTAACCCTGCAGCAAAATGAAGGGGAATCAGGAAGCCCAAGGATTTGACCTTATAACAGAACAAACACAGCCCCCAGCAATTAAGTTCTGGAATGGAGTAATGGGTTGAGATGTTAATAAGTAAATAGGTCTACATGGTTTGATTTATTAAGTTTTTCAAGTTATAGACAATATTGAGGGAAATAACTCAAGCTCGTGAAAACTAGTTGCATGAAGAGAAAACTATTTCTAGCCATTGTGCTACTTTAGCAGACCAAGACTAAGGATAGGGGGAAAAAGCAGAAAATGCTAGAAATATTGTTTTACCAGAATCTCCTTAGCTTGACCTATTAAAGCCTCATTTATTTATTACTTAATGTGCACATGTGCTCACGCAAGTGTGTACATGCATATGAAAGTTTACTCGCACACAGATGTTCATATGGAGGCCTGAGGTCAACACTGAGTGTTCACTTAATTGTCATCTATTTATTTATTTATTTATTTATTTATTTATTTATTTATTTGGAGCTAGAGCCTTTTACTGAACCCAGAACTCATCAATTTGGCTAGACCGGCTAGTTAGCAATCCCTAGGGCTACCAATGCCTTCATTTCCCAGACCCAGGATTACAGATGCATGCCATACCACCATGTTCAATTTCTTTAAAGATTTATGTATTAATTAGATGCAGGGAACTGAACTAGGGTCCTCAAACTTTCAAGGGAATCTCTTTCCTGGGAGAGTCATCTTCCCAGTCCCTGCTTTCCCTATAGAAAACTCAATTATTTTGTGGCCACTCTCACTTGAAAGATTTCAAGACTGCATGTCGTAAATTACAGCTACTCTCAGATGCCCCAGTTATCTTTAATTCTGTTTTTGTTTCATATCCTGTCAGGTCACCTGCAGTCACCTTGCCTTCTCAATACTTCCTGTCCTAATTGGTTCCTATGTACTTACATTTATTGCCTGAAAAGCTTGGTGGAAATGACTTTTTTTTCAAATTTGTAAGTACCATTTTTTTTCTCTTTTAATGAAATATCTATATCTATATCTATATCTATCTATCTATCTATCTATCTATCTATCTATCTATCTACATATCAACTGTAGGTACTTGTGTGAGGTTCTAGGTTTGAGATCAAACACCACAAACTTCCCAACAGAAAGGAAATAAAGAAATGACCTTCCTTAGAGGTTCACTGGTCCAAATTGTCCTAATAGGAAACTCTTGAGATGCAGAAGAAACTGAAGTTTGGGTGAAGCACTGACCCTCAAGTGGCACAAAGTATGATGAACTTAGACTCAAACATCCTTGGGTTCAAAGCCATACTCTATCATTTGGCCCTTTGTTTTTAGAAAGCCAAGGGAGACTCTGAAAAAGGCAACTCTTCAATACTTCCAGTGAGAATATAAAAAAATAAAAATAGAACTACCATGCATACATCCAGCTACTGGGTTCACTATAGCCTTAGGTATATATCCAAAATAAACAGAATTATTACACTGAAAAAACCTCATTCTTATATGCACTGTAGCATCATTAATGATTGCCAAGACATGAAATCAACTAAAGTACTCTTCAGCAGATAGATAAATAAGAAAATGTAGTCTATCTGCCTGAAAGACTAGTTCCAGAGGTTAAAGGGATGGAAACCTGTCATTTGTGTGGACATGCATGGAAATAGAAGATATTGTCTTATATGAAATAAAATAGTCATGGGAAGACAGAAGCCCCCTGCTCTGACTCATTTGTGGAAGCTGCAAAAGTTGACCTAACAGAAAGTTCACTAACACGCTGATTTTTAGAGACTATAAAGACAAGGGGGATGGGAAGTAGAGTAAGGCCAGATAGAAATTGCCAAAAATACAAAGGGAGGAATTACTATTATAGCATGGCAGGGTAAACATACCTGATGATAATTCACTGAACATTTAAATGGGATTAGAAGACTCAGCTTCCAGCACAGAGACATTAAGTGTTTCAGAAGCCAGAAGGCTACTATCTTGACTTGATCATTATTACTATATGGAGTTATCATTCTATACCTCATAAATGTTTATAAGTGCTAGGTGTCATTGACGTTAAAAACATCAGGTTGTATCCTTTCACCATACATAACTTATTCTGATTAATTTAATTCTTATCAAACTGAAAACATCAAGGAAATAAAAGTCAAAGATCAAAACTATCTCTGAGCTTCCCAATTTCTCACAGGTAGGTATATTACCTGTGGCTACCTTTCTTAACTGTTGCTAAGTTTTATGCTAGAATGGGCTTTATCCATCATAGTGCTCATCCAATGATGGACTCCATTTATAATTTTCAAGAATACTGGAAACTTTTGATTGGAGTTAAGAAAGCAAAGGGTTCAGTATCTAAGAACATATGCCACTCTTGCAGAAGATCCAGGTTCAATTTCCGGCACCATCTGGATGGTTGAAAGCCATCACCTATAATTCTAGTTTCAGGAAATCTGGCAAACCCTTCACTCCTCTGTGGATACCAGAAACACACTTGGTGTGTGCACATATACATACATGCATCAAACACTCTTACTCAGAACATTAAAAAATTTAAAAATTAAAAAGGAGATTAAAGGGAAGAATAGTGATTTTTATATATGTGAATTCTTACCACAATTGTATGGAAATATTTGATCTGCGAGTTCTGGAGGCTGAGGGAAAATAAGGACCCAACAAGAGATGCCTGGAGACTCTCAAATCATAATATGTTAAAAGTATAAAAGTTGTGAGGGAACAAAGAAAAGAAGCTTTAAAGTTTCCTTAATTCCATAGGTGACATTTTGAGATAATTTATTCTCTAGGTAAGATAATTCAAATATGTTCTGTTTAGTTAACTGTATGAGCACTGCTGGGGGCCCATGTCCTGGGACATACAGCTCTTTGGGGTCATAAATTTGGTTTGTTATCTGATTTCTTACTTTCCTGAAATATACTGAGAATACATGGTAGGTGTTTGCTGTGGTGAGTTAGTGTCTGATAAATGTCCGTTGAATTCAATTGGTTACCTAAGGGCTTAGGGCCAGGGAGACGGCAAAATATTTATGAGAGTGTTTCTTCTGTTAAAAAGTCTAAGAAATATAGGCTCATTGAGCTGTTAGTTTTTGCAGCAAAGATGGATGTTCGTGAGTCCACCCATAGTTGAGGATAGTCTAGGCCTTTGCAAGGCAACTGGCCATATTAGGAGAGAAGCTGGTGGCTGAGAATAGACAGGCTAATCCTTTAACAAAGGTGATGCCTGAGACTCTAATACCCTAAGAGAAGCTTTTTTTTTTTAAAAAAAGAAGAAGGAGCCAATTACAAGCATTTTACAATGTGAGGGTCCTGTGAAATGTTTAGTTTAAATTGGCTGTAGTTTAAGCAGTTCCCCCCCACCCCCTGCTTCTAAAAGAAAGAAGCATACTCAAGAAACAACCCTGGAGAAAGGATTAAGCTTAAGAAGGTTCCATACCTTCCACAGCTAAGGACTGGGGCAAAGGAAATTGTGGTTTCTGAGGATGTATGTCCTAAGGCACAAACCTTTGACTCATCCAATAAAGATTCAATTGTGCTCACAAAGGTCGAGTTTCCTCACACAAGAGGGAGTGGCATATTTGTAATTACTGCCAACTACAAGAGCTGAAAAATAAAATCACGGACTCCTCATTAGAATATACAACTAACTTCTACCCCTCCAGTTGTCCCAGATTTCAGGGGCTTGGTGCTGGGGAGGAGTCGAAGAAATCTGTCTTCCAGAAAGTTCTGGGCTAAAAGAGACCATATAAAACACCAGAGCTTAAGCAGAATAAACTTGTTTCACTTCTGCATATTTTTATTTTTGCAGATTTGTCATTAGTTTCGTTTGTAATGCTTCCCATTTTTTTTTCTCAGTCCATAACTTCCATGTAAGTTTTGTGAGCTCTACAGAGAGTTATGTAGTCAGAATAAAAGGTGAGATGCCATTTCTGCCTGCTGAGGCCTTCTTCCTCTGTTTTATTACAAGTCTTTGTTAAGGATGAGAGCTCCCCACTTAAACAATGTCCACAGTCTTGCGAGCTGTCAGCAAACCATAAGGATGGTTTCCAATTAGATAAATGTTAAAGTTCTAAATGCTGTTTCCTTATCAAAGTTGAGTTTGCTGGATAATGGATTTACGTAGGAATACTATGTGTATAATAATTCTAATAGTGAACAATGCATCTTTCAGAAGATTAAGAAATTTGAGTTAGAATTTGAATAGAAATACAGTATTCTATTGCAACCATTGAAGACAATTATCTGTTCTCCCAGTGTAACGGTTTGGAAAGGCTTCATTTCAAACTATAGGTGATTAAGACATTGCTTATATGTTTGTCACTCCCTAATAGCTGTGGTATCTTGGGATGTCTGAGTGTGTACCTGTGTGCAGATGTAAATGTATGTGCTTGTGTGTACAGGACAGAGGACAATTTTAATGTTCTTCTTCAAGTGCTGTCTTCCTTAATCTTTTTGAGACAAGTTCTCCCATTGGCCTGGAAGTCACCAGGCTAGGCCGGCTGCTCAGCAAGTCTAAAGGATCTATCTATTTCTGCCTCTACAACATTGGGCGTACAAGGAAGAGACTCCATACTTTGTTAGGTATGGAGGATTGAGTTTAGGTCCCCCTCCTTGTAAGGAAACTACTTTACAATTAAGTTATCTACGCAGTCTTTTAAATTTAACTTTATTCTTTTGAGACAAAGTCTTACTCAGTGTAACCAGGACTGGCCTGAAGCTCACTGTATAGCCCATGTCCACCTGGATTCATGACAATCCCCATGCTACAGCCTCCTAAGTGCTGGGATCGGAATAGTACTCCTGACTACAAATAAATGTTTTCCAAGCAGTTACTTTTTCTAAACCAACCAAGATATGTTGTTTCTAACATAGCATTTGGTGCATAGTAAATAGATTTGGGATGCTACATGTGGTAGTCTGAATGTTGTACTTTTGCTGGAGGAAGTTTTAAATTCCTAGACATGTGTGGGGCAGGTACTGTGTGTGTGTGTGTGTGTATGAGAGAGAGAGAGAGAGAGAGAGAGAGAGAGAGAGAGAGAGAGAGAGAGAGA
>JADRCC010161368.1:0-11814 GCA_019843855.1 Hylomyscus alleni | reverse complement strand
AGAGAGAGAGAGAGAGAGAGAGAGAGAGAGACAGAGACAGAGACAGACAGAGACAGAGACAGAGAGACAGAGAGAGGGAGAAAATATACAATTGGTTTTAATTAATTCACTTGGTATAGGATTATTGTTTGTTGTTTAAGCTCACGATTGCTGTATAGGCTAGCACACTAACTCAAAATGAAACAATAGAGTCAAAGTTATTAAATTAAATATTTTTAAGTAGGAAAATTGTTTTGTGAATTAAAAAATTCCCAATATATAAAATGTTACAGGTATATATTTGTTATAAAAATATTTCATATTTTATTGGATATGTAAACAGATTATTCCTCATTCATTAACACAGTCTTTTAACATTTTTGTTAATTTTATATTTGTTAATTTTTTAAATTAAATCATAATTCCATCACTTTACCCTTCTCTTACTCCCTTTATTCGCTCCCAATTCTCCTCTGTCCCACCCCTTCCATGCACTCCACTCTCAAATGGACAGCCTCTTCTTCCATGATTATTATCACACATGAATTTGCACATAGATGTACAAATACATGAATGCAATCTACTGAATCCATTTTTGCTATTTGTGTCTGTATGGATTCAGGGCTGACCATCTTGTACTAGATATAGCTATATCACAGCTCCTGCATCAAAAGTGGCACAGAGAATATCACTGAACAAGGTGTGGAAAGATTACAAGAGCCAGAATACCAGGAAGACTAATGTGAAACAGTGTGTCGTAGAAATGGCTTCATAAAAACCAGGAACATCGGCAATGTCAATAGACATTCTGAAGAAGAAGGGGATTTCATAGGGTCACATTCCTAGACACGAAACTACCAACAACTGATGACTTCAAAGAGATGAACCCCTAATTGGTTACCAATACAAAGTGGTCAACCCTGAAATATTCTCTGATTGTTATTTTTGTATTTGATAAAACACTCTTTTAAAAGTTCTATATAAAAATATCCAGACTATGTAAATACTTAATCTTGGAAGCTATAAATGGGATTTTTTTTTTTCAAAAACACGTGCTTTGGGCAAATGAAATCGACGATAATGATCAGTATATCATTAATTCTGTAAAGCTGTATTTTACTATACTCCAACAGGACACACAATATCGATATTTTCAATTATGTGTTGTTCAACACCTCATATTTGAGATGTACCAAATTGTTCTGATGTTATCAGGTAATATAAACACTATGATGATTATTTAGTAGAAACAAACATGTGAATTGCATTATTAGCAGGCAGGCTTCTCTTTCCTCTTGAACAATAACCACCACTACTATGAAACAGAAATTGTTTTGACGGTGGTCATGCCAAAAATGTCCTTATTACTGGACTGTAACACACTTGAGGTTCTTTCAAGCTGGGATAGCTTTTCCAGTTCTGCATATATAGAAGCGCTCATAGTTTCTTCCAAAAAGATTTATTTAAAAATTATAAATTACAGATTACCTAACATGTCTAAGTAATGTATCCCAATGTGTTTATATTTGACCTCCAACCTGAAAACTGCCACCTTTTCATGGCGTCTCCTAGGAAGCATTTCATGTTTCTGTTTTCTGTGTATCGCATCATGGATGTCCTGCTTCTCTTCTTCCTTTAAAACCCAGTGAGCTGCTTTCCTTCCTGCGTCTGTAACCTTTGCCTTTGTCTAGTGGTTTCACTGACCTCTACTTCAAATAGACTGAAGGCTTAAAAGTTCCTGTCATCTGAACATGTTTTCTGACTTCTTAATCGGTTTAGTTCTGTCATCCAGGCCTTGGTAATATTTCGTTGACTTGCTGTCCTCTTTCCTTAGCATCTCTTCTGACTACACGAACCATAGTCCTTCACCTGTTTCTTCTCAGGCTTACCCTTGCCTCTCCGATCCAACTGACTCCCAAATTTACAGCCCAGCACAATGATCCTCAGCTACCCTCAAGTTTATTCCTTCCCACGTAACCACAAATTGCTTACACCGATAGTCAGAACATCCCAAACAAAAGCAAGCTTGACATCAAGCAATATACTGTTTCTCCTCTACATGGGCACTGCATCTGAGCTGCTGTAATACTGGTATGTTTTCAATAATGTCAACAGTGTGGGCTTTTTCCGCCATCTTTTCTCTCCTATGCATCCCAGATTTTTGTACTCTTAAATTTGCAGTCTGGTTATTTCTCCTGATCCCAAGGCCATCCTTTGCTATATTAAAACACATAATAATTTTGGAAGCCTTACTGTGTTCACAGGAGAGATCCTTAATAAAATTAATTAAAGGGCATTTTTGATTCAAGACAAGAATGAAAAGTGTATTTCCCGAACTGGCAACTTAGAGTTTTAGATATCTGCAGGACATTCTGTTTGAGTGTAAAATATAAAAATATTTTGTTTTAACATATGTCTGTAAAAAAATCTCTAAAAATATTTTGAAATATAAAGCTTAATGCATAAACTTTTGTGTATTTGTATTAAAGCTAACTAATTTTTGAAAGATACTTAATAACACAAGTATGTAATCTTGTAGAAAGGAAGAACAAGTCATGGCAGAGGACACTAGATTTCCTTTATTTGCAACTTAAGATATGATTCATAGCAATGGGAATTCTGTTCCATGTTTTAGGCAGCGGCACAAGAGTAATGTCTTTCCAAAAGACAACCCCGCGAGGAAGTTCGTTTCAAAACTAAAAAATGCAAGGTTAAGCCGATATTCTGTGTTTCAAGAACAAATTTACAGAGATAGACTGTAACCTGACAATATTTTTGAATAGTTACATGCACACATGAACACACTCAATAATCTATCTGAAAAAGAACACCCAAAGAAACATATAACCTGCATCTCTTTCTGACTTCTCAGAGGAGAGAGAGAGTGTGCTAAGGGCTGTGAGAAAATGAGAAACTATTATCTAAAAGCTGAAAGCTCATTTTCAGTTTTGACTTGACCTATGGTCATTATTACAGTGATCATCATTTTTATGGCTTTCTGAATGTTTCAGAATTACTATGACGAAGATGCTAAGGAGGGAGATAGGAGAGTGGCAAAAGACGGAAAGGGAAGTGAAGACAGGACAAATTTGATGATTTGATGTAGTTCAGAACATACGATTTTGATCTAATGATCTATGTATCCATCTTTAAAAATTGTTCAACCAGCAAAATTATCTGAATCTCCATTTTATCTAAGAAGGTCGATAATGAAACCCTGAGACAGTAAACACAAGCACAGGTTATGGAAGTCAGGCTGGCAACATCACACACTAAACCGAAGCACTAATTTTTAGGAAATTCTGAATCCACTCTCAGCTCAGGACTAAGAGAAAGACATACTGCTTGAAGAGTATTCAGTACATTATGTTAGTCAAATAAACTGCAAAGGGGGTCCATGGGAAGGTATAGGGAAAAATAGAAGAGGGAGATGACCTGATTGTATTACAGTTTTACAAATTAAAAGAAAGACATAGTAATTGATGGGATATCTCTTTAAAGAAATTCTTTTCTAAAATGATATAAAGCCCTTCATATTTGAAAGCAGTTTTTCTGGTATAGCTTTCTTTGTCTTGTATAAATAATTTGCAGAATATTTCCTTCATATTGCAGATGAGCAAAGAGTCACTGAAGCCTTTACAGAGACACTGGACATTTTTTTTCCCTCTGCTGTCACTAATTTGCGCATGTGTGGATTAGCAATGTAATACAAGCAGCTATCAAACAAGCGCATAGTTCATCCAGTCACCCATAATTGGGAACATAAAGTTCTACTCAGACAGCACAAGTTTCATAATAAAAATTACTGATATTCTAAATATATATATATATACATGTATATATATTTATGCACACACACACACACACACACACACACACACACACACCTTTTTTTTTTAGGAATAATAGGTACCTTCTGCCACTTCAATATATTTTTAGAAGAAGTTGAAATGTTTTGTCAGTATACAAGCCAAGACAGGAACAACAGCATTTAGAATGTAGGAATCCTTCTATTTTGTGTATTTCCGATCCTAGAGAAAGTTCTAAAACTTATCACACAGCCACCATATGACACAGACACATGAAATGGCTAGCAGGCTGAAGGAAGTCAGGCACTCCAAGTTATCCTTACTGAGAGATTCTGGAAAGAAACAAAACGTCTGTGTATATCTTAGTCTCTGACTCTTGGCCCTAAAGCTGTCTCCACCTGCCAGGATGGCTTCATCTTTTCACTTTTTTTATTACTTTTATTTCTTTACAGTCTAGCCTTTGCTCCCCTCCAGATACCCTCTTCCACACTTCCTTATGCCATTCCTCCTTCCCCCTGTCTCCAAGAGGAGGCCCTGCTACCAGACCTCCCCACTCCCTGGGGCCTCGCGTTAGAGGGGTTAGGTGAGTCTTCTCCCACTGAGGCCGGACCAGGACCCCTGTGGTTGATTTAAGGAAAGTCTGGAAGAAGCCGTGGAATAGGGCGCCCCACGGGAAAACCAGCAGTCTCAACTAAATTGGACCCCTGAGATCTCTCAGACACTGAGCCCCCAACCGGACAGCATTCACCAGCTAGCCCAAGGACCCTGGCACCTCACTTTTAAGCCTCACTTTCTTTGAGGCTTAAAAATATTAAAACTTCTAAACAGCACACTTTACTGAAATTATTTTAGATGCTATAAAATTGTGGCATGGAAGAATAAAGTCACTTTTCTAACCCAGATATTAAAACAATCATTTTAAAAATTCTGTTCTGAGTTCCTGCAGTCTGTGGGAGTCTGTTGTATTATTTCTTGTTGAGGAGTTGAGTCTCCATTTCTACTGGGTGTTGCAGCTAGTATCGTGGACTCAGATTCCATATGTTGACTGGATGTGGTGACTTCTAGCATTCTGTGTTGTCCTGAGGATCTGTAATGTACAGAGCCATGAAGCATTTAAGAAAATGTAGTGATTCATGTTTATAATTCCATTTTGCAGACTGTCTGTTCTTTTGGAAGTTTGAAGGCTCTGATTAAATGAACATATACAATGAGAGTTCCTTGAATCCAGTATATACCGCTCCTTTCTTCTAACTATTCCCAGAGTTGTCAACATCTCTCTGTTCACATGTAGTGTATACTAGTTATAATAATTTTAGACTCAAGTTACTGAAAACCAAGCAGACATAAAACACACTGATATTTATAATTTTACATAACAGGAAGTCTAAAGATAGGGAAGACTCCATGATTGGTTGATTGAATGACTAAAAATAAAATTTCTTTCTGTTTTCCTGCTTTGCTATCTTGAGCTGTCAAGTATCTTGAAACAGATATTGGAAAATGTGATACCAGCTACAGAATCTATGAAACTCTGTATCTAAATAATTCTAATAACTCAATCACAAAACTATTCTGAGTTATGTTCACTCTTAGATTACCTCTCCAAACCCAATATATAATAGGATTTTATGTATAGTAGATGTTTAATATTACTTTTTGGAATTATTTCTAAAAAGGTAAAATTTAGATAGTTCACTTCAGTTCACACTGTTAAATGAAGAGAAAACTTGAAAATCACATGATCTAATTTTGCTCTTCATGAGCCGCTGTGTTGCCTTAAACTGTTTTTTTTTTAAATTCTTTCTCCCTAGAGATACTAAAAGTTACATTACCCTGATGAAAAATAATAAATCCATTTTCTACTTGTGATGTAACAATTTCAAAAGAATTTTACAACCTTTTAATAAAAAACATGTAAACACATTTATTCATTTTTTTATTTTAAATATCGGTTCCAAAGGAGTGCTACAATGTTGGAGATATTCATAGCAATTACTAGATAATTTGTTTGATAATAATATCATGTAATCTTTGTGTACCTATTTGCCTAGGTTGTTCTCTATTTCATGATTATTTTTCTTAGAATAGTGGCTGCCATGGTAGATAAAATACTGGTTCTTGTATGAGAAGAATTTATGCTGTGCACCAAGAACACGCACCCCTTTGTTCAGCATAGTGTAGGTTTTTTTGCCCCCTTTGGCATTCTATATTTATTACCATTGGGTAGTAGCCAGTTGAGGTTCTGATTGAGCCTTCCTAGAGATGGGATGTATTTTTTTTTCACACTGGAAACCTGGTTTTATTCCACTAAACAGAATTTGTAGTAGAAAAACCTTTCTAAATAAAATCGTACAAAGACAAAAGTAACACTAAACACCAGAAGATAGGAGTTTTCTTTGATATAGACTTTACTGTTTGAAACTGTGCAAAGCTATAAAGCCTGGTAAGCTTTATTTTATTCTCTGTCAACCTGAAATATATAGATATAGTTACCTCATCATTATTACTTTAAATATGAGGACAAATGTGTGCTTCTGTCTGTCATTCTGCATGATTTTTAAGGATACATTATTTAAGGATCTGAAGCTTTATAATGCTATTTGTATATGATTATTTTAAAACGCATCGCTTGATTTGGATTAATTTATCTAAAATTAAAAAGAATAACAAAATTTTTGCTATGACAAACACAAAACATTTTTAGGTTAAGAAGTTTGGGTGTCAGACATAATGCAGAAATTGAATGTGGTTTTAAGTATTTCTATATTATTGCCTACATTGTCATATAACACTCATTAGTATATCATCACTAGCTATTTCAGAATTATAATTATCCTGCTTTTTCTGAATTACCCAGTTGTTTTACACAGTAGGATTAGTTCCTCCAGCTTGTTTTGTTTACTTTGACATCATTCACTCACTACTGCATTTCCCCACAGCTGCCTAATCAATTGAAATGGGGGAAAAAGCATCCAGACCATAGAGCAGTAAAATATTCCCATTTATTTGAATTTTAGAGAAAGCATGGGGATGCAAATAGAAAGAAATAAAAAAAAAAGTATTAGCACCGGGTATAGAAGGCAGAAATTAGCAACCAACAGATTGGGAATGTATAAATGGCATATGTCAAATAATTACAAATGAAAATATATCTTTGTTTTGTCTTCGGCCCCTAACTATGTAGCCATAAAAGCTGTTTTAATCTGTGCTGTAAGTGTTTTTAAAGATACGGCTTTCAGAATAGTTGTCTGAACTTCCTTTAAAACATTTTATATATTCTTCAGATTAGTACTGGCTATATCAGTGAGAGCTGCACTGGTGTGGTCAGGCTCTATGGGTAGTGCTTTCCAATTGACAAGTAATCTAAATAATTTTATCTTTAAAAATTATAAACATGTATGAAATTGTCCCAATGAAATCAACCAATAGAAGTTATTCTTTTTTAACTTTATTTTTATATGACTGTATGTGTATCTGTCCATTTATACATCTGTCTGTAACTTTTCTTCTGGTTCCTAAAATACAAATAATACCAACAAACATCCAAACTCATTAATAGCAGGTATTACTAGATGTAAAATATTTCATATAAGAAGAAAATGAAGTCTGTCATTTCAGAATATAGATGAAAATCATTCATATCAGTTTCATTGTCTTGTAGGTTCAGGAAGAAATAACAGTGTCGATTGTAAAAGTGACCATGTGTTGGAATTCCAGGTTCAAGAATCCATGATGATGGATTACTTTAACCCCTAACTCATTTTGGAAAAATGAAGTAGATATTTAAGAATGGTCAAGAATAGCTCGGGTATCTAAAATACAACTTCAACAATTCATCTTTCTTTTGTGCTGTGGTGATAGCTTGTACATGACTGCAATATAAATTATCTGATTGATTTTTGATGTAAAATCACCTGTGTGATTTAAAGTTAGAAGTGAAATGGAGAAACATTGGTGAGTGTACTTTCACATCTTTGCTAAGCAATGCTGACCAATCTTCCAAAATGAAGAGGAAATGCTCTTAACTTTGAATTTATGAATAAGCTGTTTCTTGAACTCAGTGGAGTAGAGCCTGCACTAATGAAGCAGGGAGCAAGGTCCGTAGGTAAATGCTAATGACACTGTCCTGGAAGGACCACCCAACACGTGAGCCTTCCATACCTGAGCTTGTGTTTGCCATTGACCAAAGTACATAGAAATATATTTAAATACCTACACTAATTTTGTATAGTTTCATGAAATAATATAGTTTGTGGTGTTATAATGGTAGGCAATTTTTAAAATTGTCCTCTAACTCAATAAAAAGATGCACCTGATACATGTATAAGCATATATGTTGTATGAGCAGTGGAGCCTTGTACTCAAATCCTGTAACATATCTTGAAACTGTATATCTGTCACAAGTGAGGAATTGATATTTTACTAAGAAACAAGACATTTTTTTTTTGCAGAAAAGTGTAATTCTGAGTGACTATTTGTGTATTCCATATCCCTCTCAATAGAGTATCATTTCATTTTAGAGGTTTTTTTTTTGTCATAGGTGTAATCCATATCTTCTTTATCTGTCCTGTAAGTTACCTAATTATAAAGTTCCTAATTGGTCCCCTTTGCTTTTAACTTGACTTCATAAGCCATCTGTTGGTCTAGTTATCTTTCCCAATGAAAGGCTTAAAACACAGAACTTCCCAATTCAAAATGCCCACTGCTACCCTGTTTCCCAAAACAAAATAGCCATATAGTCACCAGACACTGGTTCATTTTACTTGGTCCTTAAGCTTACCTTCCAGAATTTGTCTGTGTACTATGGAGGTTCATTTGTTAATATGTAATTTTTTTTTAAACTTTACAGTTGAACTTTCTTTTTCCTAATGCAACCCTCGGATGGTAAAGATGTATCCATGCTAGCAAATGGTTCTTCAGTGTCAAGTTTACTGATGTACTGTAGCCCTTGCTCAACATTCACAGCTCTTTAAATACTCATTGTGTCATCCTCATGCTAAGAAGTTGATTAACATAAATGCGATGTAGACAAACAAGCCCCAGGATTGGGTGGGGCTCCTCTATGATTAGAAGATGTTTGTGGTTGGTGAACCTAAGGCACTCAGTGTTTGGTTTATTTTTCATGTGACCAGCTTGGCCTGTGTGCCAATCTCTGCAGGATTTTATTCTTAAAATGTTCTATAATTTTCCTCACTTCACCTGACCTTCTGATAATCTGGTCCCAGTGTTTGTTTCAGATTCACACATCTTTCAGTCACTGAGCACTTATGAGATAAGTCCTTGACCCAGTTTCAATTTGGCAATTTTCCTTCAGTTTAACATCAGTTACTCTATTTTATTTTTAACTCAAGATTTCAAAGCTGTCAGACTTCTTGTATTCTTAATGACCTTCAAGTTACTACTAAGCTTGGCCTGCTACCCCTTCCCCTGAGCACTCAGTGTGCCAAGCCAGGAATCCCATGCTCTCAGCCCACAGACTATAACCTGAAGTCTCCTTCAGTTGACCTTGATGGGTAAAGTGTGGATTCTTGTCTCCATTGCTGTGTCCCCTACTTCCTCCTACTTCAAATATTATCTTCTCCTGTTTATCTTGGTCCTGACTATACTCTCAAATTCAGCATGTGCTCATCTATGATATGGATACATTTCCACATATCATCTCATAACAAGAAACAGAAAGGTTCTGTCATTTGTGTTTACACTGGAAATTAACATTAAGCATTTGCCCACAAAATCCCATTTCTCAATTTCCCAAAGTTATTAGTAATAAATAAGAAAATACTACTGTTAACATTAAGATGCTAACAATATTAATTATGTTAATTTTAAGTTATAATAATATATTAATAATTTTCTTTATAAAATCTACTATTATTAAAACACAGGTTACACTCACACCAGTGACATTACATTAAAAGCTTCTTGTAAAAACTAAATAACACATTGAATTTACTATCTAAACATCTATTCAGCATTATAATTAATATAAGCCAAGTGTCATGATACAAATAAATAGGTAGAAGACAAGAACAGATAGTTATCTATCTACATGTTCATTATGATCTCAGTAATAATGTCAAAAGATTTATTGCAGTGAGACTATGATATTTACTTTATACCTCCCAAAACTCATCACAGTTCATGGTGCCCTAAAGAGTATTTTTGATATATTTGTTCTATATTAATTATATTGATATTATGCAAATAATATGCCGGACTTTATTATATGTCTTGTCCAGCTACTCTTGAGATTATGAATAGTAAGCAAAGCATCTCCTCTTCTCACGAGCCTTCTAATAAGCTGAAATCATAGCATTGTGGCATTCTTACAGATACACATTGATGTCATTATCTTAATGTAATACAAAAACATGATGCAAATATAAATGTACGATTTATATAATTAAAGCACTAATGGTGGTATGCTCTGTACTTTTATGGATTAAATAAAGATATCTGGTGTTTGAATTTCTTAAGAGTTTGAGGCCAGCCTGGTCTATAGAGTGAGTTCCAGGATAGCTGGGGCTACACAGAGAAACCCTGTCTTAAAAAACAAACAAACAAACAAAAAAGTGGGTAGAACACAACTTTGACCATGATGCACGTGTATAAAAGTACATTAGTTTCACTGCAGACACTGTTGTCTGGCTCTTTAGTGTAGTCTTGAACTGTAAATAGGGATATTCTGCTGCTCACAAGCCAAGAGAAACTACATGTCTCACAGTCCCATCCCAAATGCTCCTTGCTGTGCTTTTGTTTCACATTGATCACACTGATCACAGAAGAGATGAAGAATACGCAAAGTGATTAAGGGCAAATTTAAAACCAAATACTTTTAAGAATGAGGTAAATAGTAGCCCTATTGGGAATTGATCACACTTCCAAATACTCTCTAGGAGAGATAACAAATTTAAATGTCTTTGGTTGTTTCATAAACAGTACCTATCCAGATCTATAGCATTTTAAATTTAATTTTCTTAGAAAGCTTGAAGGCACATATATATATATATATATATATATATATATATATATATATATATATATATGTATATATGAGACTGTGCAGTCTTTCTACATTTATATTTATTTATATTTTTATCAAAATAGTTGTTTAAAGGTCAATTTATGCATATTTCTCTCTGCTTCTAGGACAATAGAACCAGAGCTTCATTTGTACAAACTCACAGTGGAAAAGATTCAGGTTATCTAAAATTAGGTTAGACGGTCCTCAGCAAGAAAATCAAAGCTGCCTTATATTTAGTTCTAGTGGGACATCCCACTGTGCAACGATGTAACCATTGTGTGCCCTCCTGGGCCAGCACAGAACAAGATGAATTTCATGAAGCACATCTTTGGGGAACACATAGGTAGATATTTTATTCAAAGAAGGAAGTAACTAATTTTCCTTGTTACCAGATAGTATGGAGATTCTTTCTAATTTTTAGTTAAATTTGCAAGTCACCAACTTTTCAGTATAGTCATAGCCTAGTAGGAAGTTTAATTTTTGCTATAGCTATATTAAACAAATATTTATAAAATCAAAGAACAAGTATTTAACAGTGAATATTGTGCCTACTATTGATATTGAAACACTGGCTTATCATATGTAATTCACATAGCATTGCTCTTTTCCTAATCGTTTAATTCTTTTTATGTTGGAAGATTCATGAGAGAGTTTCAGATGAAGAAGGAAAGTCTGTGGGCATGCTCAGAGATGAGGTCGTCACTCATGTAATGGGAGATTTTTTAATTCTCTGAAGTATTCAAAGCCACGATTATCACCTTCTTTCATTTTTATCCACACTTAGGCTATTCTAGCAAAAGAAAAGCTACACTCTCTCTTCTTTTTCTTCCCCTTTCTTAATTTTCTCTCGTTTTTTTTTTTTTTAGTATAACTTTTTCTTCCATTTTGAAATACTTGGTAAGCAAATTTGCTTAGTCATCATGCCCAAACACATGGAAATTCACTTTCTCCCAGGATTGAAAGTAAAAAAGGGGAAAAAGGTGTTCAGTTAAAAAAAAAAAA
>JADRCC010161367.1:0-14779 GCA_019843855.1 Hylomyscus alleni | reverse complement strand
ACACACACACACACACACACACACACACACACACACACACACCACATGACTTAGTGGCTTGCTGATAAGACTTCTATTTTGTTGTCTCCCTCCTATGTTTCCACATCCATAAATTGAGTAGCAAGCATCATTTCCAGAATATTTCCTCCCACCTTGGAAACAGGCCTGTCCAACCCTTTCAATTACTGGATAAGTAAAAGGCAGATAGCTTAAAGTAATCCAATTGCAAGGACAGAATAATATTATCAAGTTTCCTTTGAAAACGAGGGGGAATTTGCATGACAAGAACGAGGTGGGATTACGCAGTGTTGGCTGTTCCAGTGACATGAAGAGTATTGTCTCATATCTCAGAATCCACAGGCAGATATAAGAGAACACAAAGAGGAGGAAGTAGAGTCACAAGTAACTATGGAGAACAAGTAGAGAGAGTTAAGTAGCACCAAGTGTTTAAACAACATGTCTGTGGCACTCATATGTACCTTTAAAAGTTGTACTTCATTCTGTTAAGACAATCTTATGAGATCGAGGTCACAATGACCAGTAAGGAAACTGAGGCTTTATAAAGGGTGGGTCCCAACACAAATGAACAATAGCTCATGATCTCATATTCAGGCAGGTTAGCAGAAATAGTGGTGTCTCCATGTCACTGATGGGGAAAGATCAGATCATGTCATGGCATAAATGAGTCACTGTTTTGGGAATTATTCTATAACTTTTACTGAGAAGGGGTAACAAAACTGTCTTCACTCAAGATATGGCAATGAACATCAACCAAAAGAATATTTTTATCCAAGATGAGTTCAGTGATCCAGTGAGTTGAATGGAGAACAGGTGGCAGAAGGCCCCATTAGAAAATTCACTACAGTGTAGAAGATCATTCATGAAACCTGCATCCTTATATCAATTGCAGATAGCACTGCTGATTGGCAAGCCTCCTATCCAGGTTGTCATCTTGGAAGGGTCTTCTGCTCATTTGTACACTGTTAATTCCAGGGGCTTCCTGAGACTTGTAAACTAATATTTACTTCGTAAACTTCATACAGTTTTCTTTACTTTCTGAATCTTGATGAGTCTGACTCTAATTGGAAATGCTTCTGTTACATGAAATAGCTACACAATAGGACCTGCAATGGTTTTAGGGGATAGGGTTACTGAGAGGAATTTCAGTCACAAATGCCCAGTCCCAGGAATGAGGTTAAATGATTTGAGTCTGCTTGTGTCATCTTCCTTACTTTCATTTGTCATCTGATGACTTCTCCTACATTATAACACAGCTAGAGTATACTCAACAGTTCTTATTCTTCACATGTTGGACTATCCAACATTCATAACTGTCAGAAATAAATTTCTTTTCTTTCTAAATACATGGCCTCTGATATTTTATTACAGAAGAACTAATGAAACAAGCAGTCCTTTCAGCAGAAGTCAGGTGACTACCCCATGTCCAACCTGTGATGTAAGTTGAACTGAAGAAAAGTTCTATGGTCCACAGTTTCCTTTTCTGCAATCACAGGCATTACTGGGTTCCTGCATTCTCCTATTCAGGACCTGGAATCTGTAAGCCGCGATTGTACAAGAGCATGTGGTTTCTAGTTATTTTTCTGCTGTGTGATAGTCTCCTGATAAAAGCACCTTATGGAAGAAAGAGTTTATTATGGCTTGCAGCTCCAAGAAATGATTCCACAGTGTTTGCAGGAGGGGGAGAGGGACAGGAGGAGATGGAAGCAAGCTAGTCACAGAACATGTATACTAAGGAACCAAGGAGTGAACAAAAAGTGGACCATGCAATAAAACTTCAAATTCCACCCTCATTGACCTGCTTCCTACAACAAAGCCAAAGCTGTATCTCCTAAAGTTTCTACCTTCTAACACAGTATTACCAGCTGGTGAACAAGTGTGCAAACACATGAACCTAATGCAACATTTTGAATTTAAACCAAAAGAAAAAAATGATGCTTCTCTCTGATTGTGGCACATAGAAAGGTTTTATCATGTCAAAAAGAGCTCATATCTTTTTGGAAAGAACAAATTGAAGAAAGAAAGGGAAGAAGAAGTGAGAAAGGAAGGATAAAAAGAAAGGGAGGAGAAGGGAAGAATAGATAGCTGCTGTGCGTAGGTTGGTGAAATACAGCTGCACTGCCTTTGGGAGAAAGGTCCATTTTGTATCCATTAAAAAGATTTAAAAAAATTATTCCCTGACCCTAATGGACTTCCTTTTTGAATTTTATATGCATAATATTACCTTGAAATTTTTATCACAGATTATTTCCTCTGCCTTTCCTTTCATAGCTAAAAGAACTAGAACTTGGTCCTGAGTTCATGGTCTCAGCGGGTTTTCTGTTATTTGCTTCATAAATTCAGTTTCTGTTAAAAAAATATGAAAAAATATCCAAGAATAGTGATCCCTACATGTTTGAAGATGGTTCATGAAGCAGCCTGAGGCAGGAACAAAATTTCTTTTTGTGCTAGTGTTTTATTGCATAATAATTCATGTGGATTTCTTTTACTTTTCATTTCTTCATATATCTGTATTAGGTTAATATAGAAATAATGACACATAATCACTCAGCAATTAAATTATTTTAATTTTGCATCTGCTCCACAATCTTCAAGAAGATGTGAGGTGCCTTGCTTCTTATCATGACTTAAAGATGTGGCACCTGAGTTTAAATGCCAGAGGTGAAGAAAGCCTCCTTCACTTGTCATCTACGGTCTCTTTTCATAGTTTTCCTGCCCATGCCCCTGTGTTCATCCTTCTCTTTATTACATTCCACAGTTCCATATCTGGATATGATTTGTCACCTCAATGATTTACATGTAAGAATCTTGATCCCCAACTGTGTCATGTGAGACATGTGAGAGATGGTGGATCATATTCAAAGTAGATCTTAGTGGGAGGTCATTAGATCATTGTAGGATTAATATAATAGTTCTTATTCACCTGAAGTAAGTCATTATCTATAAAAGATGAGGAGTGGCCCCTTCATCTCTCTATCTACATGTCTTGCGTGTGTTCTCTCCATTTTCTTATACTTCTACCACCACGACACATTCTACAAATGAGCAAAGGTCAGCTCCATTTGTCCAGAACCTCCATGAATGTGAGGTAAAAACACTTTCTTGCCTTTCTTTGATATAAGTGACTGACAAAGGTAATCTTTTTTGTTTTGTTTTGTTCTTTTGTTTTACAAGACAGGGTTTCTCCGTATAGCCCTGGCTGTCCTGGAGCTCACTCTGTAGACCAGGCTGGCCTTGAAATCAGAAATCCACCTGCCTCTGCCTCCCAAGTGCTGGGATTAAAGGAGTGTGCCACCACGCCCGGCTGACAAAGGTAATCTTAATGCATGTATTTGATGTATTTTGAGAATTTTGCCCCCCATACCTTACTACCTTGCCCTCTCATGTTCTCTTCTCCATTAATTGCCCTTTGCTCCTGCAGTCACTTTTGTTTCTACTTTCTTGTCATCTGTACAGATATGATTTAATGTATCTGTAAGGTCTAAGGCTCACAAATGAGTTAAACAGCACATTTGTCTCTTGAGGATGACTTTCTTTACTTAATATAATTATTCTAAGTTGTATCAATTGTCCTGCCAATAACATAACTTTATTCATTGTTATGGCTACAACAATTCATATATGTACATACGTATCACATTATTTCTTTAATCCAGTCCTCTGTAGTTGAATACCTAAGTTGGTTCAAATAACTTAGCTATTCTTTTTTAATTAATTTATATTTTTAATTTATTTACATTTCAAGTGTTATCCCCTTACCCAGTTTTCCCCCTCCCAGAAACTCCTTATCCCATCCCCTCCTGCTTCTATGAGTGTGTTCTAACAACCACCCACCCACTCCTGCCTCCCCGCCCAATTCCCCTACATTGGGGCATCTATTGAGCTTTCACAGGACCAAGGACAAGGCTGTCCTCTGCTGTATATGCAGCTGGAGTCATGTGTACTCCTTGGTTGGTAGCTTAATACCTGGGAGCTCTGGAAGTTCTGGTTGGTTGATATTGTTGTTCTGCCTAATAGGGTTACAAGCCCCTTCAGCTCCTTCAATACTTTCTCTAATGCCTGCATTCGGGACCCCACACTCAGTGCAGTGGTTGGCTGTGAGCATCTTCCTCTGTATTTGTAAGGCTCTAGCAGGGCCTCTCTAGAGACAACTATATCAGGTTCCTTTCAGCAAGCCTTTGTAAGCATCCACAATAGTATCAGAGTTGGGTGACTGTATATGGAATGAATCCCCAGGGAGAGAGTCTCTGGATGGCCTTTCTTTCAGTCTCTACTCTGAACTTTGTCTCCGTATTTGCTCCCATGCGTATTTTGTTCCCCTTTCTAAGAAGGACAGAAGTACCCACACTTTGGTCTTCCTTCTTCTTGAGCTTCATGTGGTCTGTTAATTGTATCTTGAGTATTCTGAGCTTTGGGGCTAATATGCATTTATCAGTGAGTGTATAACCTGTGAGTTCTTTTGTGATTAGGTTACCTCATTTAGGATGGTTTTTTTCTAGGTCCATCTATCCATTTGCCTAAGAATATCATGAATTCATTGTTTTTAATATCTGCTTAGAACTCCGTTGTGTAAATGTACACTCTTTCTGAATCCATTCCACTGTTGAAGGACATTTCAGTTCTTCCCAACTTCTGACTATTATAAACAAGGCTGCTATGAACATAGTGGAGCATGTATCCTTGTTATATGTTGGAGAATCTTTTGGGTATATGCCTAGGAATGGTATAGCTGGGTCTTCAGGCAATACTATATCCAATTTTCAGAAAAACTATCAGACTGATTTCCAGAGTGGTTGTGCCTGCTTGCAATCCCACCAAAAAATGGAGGAGTATTCCTATTTCTTCACATCTCAGCCATTATCTGCTGTCACATGAGATTTTGATATTAGCTATTTGCAGATTATATGATAGTATAATTAAGTGACCCCAAAATCTGTACGAGAGAGCACCTACACCTGATAAACAACTTCAACAAATTGTCTGGATATAAAATTAACTCAAACTCATCAATAGCCTTCCTATTCTCAAAAGACAAACAATATAAAAAAATTATAGAAATGACACCATTCACAATAGCCATAAACAATATAAAGTATCTTCGTGTGACACTAACCAAACAAGTGAAAGATCTGTATAACAAGAACTTTAAGTCTCTGAAGAAAGAAATTGAAGAAGACTTCAGAATAGGGAAATATCTCCCATGCTCATTGAATGGCAGGATTAATAGTGTAAAAATGGCTATCTTGCCAAAAGCAATCTACAGATTCAATGAAATTCCCATCAAACTTCCAACTCAATTCTTCATATAGTTAGAAAGAGCAATTCTCAAATTCATTTGGAATAACAACAACAACAACAACAACAACAACAACAACAACCTAGGATATTCTCAACAATAAAAGAACTTCTGGAGGAATCAGCATCTCTGACCTCAAGTTGTACTACAGAGTAATAGTGTTAAAAACCACATGGTATTGGTACATTGACAGGCAGGTAGATTAGTGGAATAGAATTGAAGACTCAGAAATGAACCCACACACTTGTGGTCACTGGATCTTTGACAAAGGAGCTAATACCATACAGTGGAAAAAACAAAGCATTTTCAACAAATGGCGCTAGTTCAACTGGCAGTCTGAATGCAGAAGAATGCAAAATGATTCATTCTTATCTCTCTGTACAAGGCTCAAGTTCAAGTGGACCAAGGACCATCACATAAAACCAGATACACTGTATCTAACAGAAGAGAAAGTGCAGGGAATTCTCAAACACATGGACACAGGGAAATGCTTCCTGAACAGAACACTAGTGGCTTATACTCTAAGATCAAGAATTGAGAAATGAGACCTCATAAAATTGCAAAGCTTCTGTAATTCCTAGGACACTGTCAATAGGACAAAATGGCAACCAACAGACTGAAAAAAGATCTTTACCAATCTTACATCCAATAGAGGGCTAATATCCAGTATATACAAAGAACTAAAATAGTTAGACTCCAGAGAACCAACTAACCTTATTAAAAAAAAATGGTGAACAGAGGTAAACAGAGAATTCTCAACTGAGGAAATTCAAAGGGCTGATAAGCATCTAAAAAGATGTTCAACACCCTAAGTTATCAGGGAAATAGAAATCAAAACTTAGCTACCCTTAATGTTTATTTTTGAGTATGTACCTAGCTTTGTTTCAAGCATTTCAACTAAAGCAAACCCTCTGCATCTGTCTAATCCAATTCCAGTGCCCAATATTCAGAATACCGTCCGATGAAGCAGCACTTATTTCCTGAATTAGTGGCGAGTCAGAGACTCCTTGGACCACAGTTGCCTTCCAGTTTGAGTAGTGACACTGTGTTATCTGACATTCTCTTTCCATCTAAACTGCATATGCTCATCTACTTTTTGGAGAAGCAGAAACCCTACAAAATCCAGATTTTTTAATCTAATAACTTGAAGTCTAGCAGCTTTCCAGGAATCTTCCAGACCTTCAGCACCAGGTTAGGATTGCTAAGACATCAGCCCCATAGACTGAACACTACCAGATTCAAATTCTTTCCCATGTGTAGAAGGTTGTTCTGATGGTATTTAAATTCTAAATTCTATACTCCTCAGTCTCATTGCTTCAGTATGAATGGATCCTCATGCATACCAGATTTGTTGTGTAAACTTGGCCTCCAAAGTTATCCATGATAGGTTAATAAAGATGGCTAAAAAAGAGAGGTGAATGTAGCAAAGGTCCATTCTGTGGGCTCACAAGAAATGAGAGAGAATAGTGAGAAAGAAGCAAGTCAGCATGAGGTAGGTGGATCAGGAACACATGGCCATGGGGGATGAACTGTTGGTTTAGGAGCAGCCAAAGCAGACCATGGCAAGTGATATCTCAGAGTTATTGTCAGGTAAGAAGTAAAAATAGCATAGAGAGTTATTATAGGCTCACCTTGAGTACCTTAAGGCTTATTATAAAAATAAAGATTATTATGTCCTTCATTTGGAGATTAAATGATCAAAAGTGTGGTATAAATCCCCAAATTATATTTACTATAACATTTTGGTGAACCAACAGTGGGCATGAACTTACTTACAAACCACCTTGAGATTTCAAATTGCCAGATTAAAAATGCACTGGTTCCTTAAGACAGAAGTGATGATGATGCTTAGGAAGGTAGGGATATATGGTTCTTTAGCAATATTTGTTTTCATCAAGCCTTGAGACATTCCAGATAAGGATTAGAACATATGTTAATTTGTATCCTGTAAGCTAAGGCACAGCAAGCTCATTGCATGCTTGCTGGCAGAGCCCATGAGCTATATAACCAGCAGGTTTAAACACCAACCAGACCTCTTCCCAAGAGGTCCTTTGCTCTGTGGTGGAAGCACAACTTTGGAAGCTCAGGGACCTAATCACAGAGGCACTGAATCCTCCTGCTGTGTAGCAAGGCCAGCAAAATTTCCTGCTTGGGGAACGGACTGCACAGCTCCCAGGCTCAAGAGTGAGTGAGAACGAGCATGAAGTAGGATGTCATGCTTCTCTGATTAGCCAACCAGTCTTTTTAGACATGGAGCTCTCATGGGACAACTGATAAGGGAGAACTTAGCCTAATGAATGATTCATAATCTAGGCCAAAACATCTGATCAGGCACAATATGGTTCAGGATACGGTTGGGCACCAGGATGCAAAGGAATATAAATAAAGTTTTATACAGAGAAGGAACTTGAATGAAAAGAGAAAACTAGGATAAATAAATCCACATGGTAGTAATCTCCAAGGAAGGGAGAAAGAAAATTTTAAAAAAGTGATACAAAGCTTTGCAAGTACACATAGCTACTAAGTATATATACTCATGCCCTTGATCCCAATGTTTGGAAAACAAAGGCAGAGATAGACTCCTTGTAAGCTCCAGGCCAGTCTGCTCTAAAGGGTAAATCCAGGTCAATCTCAGTGGCACAGAGAAACTGTGTCTTGATAAATAGTAATAAATTTATACCATAGTAGGAGAGTCTATTTGAACTCCATACAATCTTGTTGTGACTTATTAAAATGAAAATGCTTATATGTTCAATGGTAATTGTGGTAACGTACATCTTCTTTGAGAGAGGTCACAAATGAGGCAGGTCTGGATAAGAAATTGGATCAGTCTATACCTATAAAGTCTTCAAACTGCTGGCTGTATAAAAAGATTTGTTATGTAGACAGAGAGAATTTGTGTATCAGTATATAGAAAAGTGGGGGAAAGGCTCTGGATTCAATCCAAAATAATAAGAATCAGATTTCATAGGGTGAGACCTCCTGAAGACCTTAGCTGCAGAAAGAAAAGAGAAAATTAAAATGACCAAAGGAACAAGTAATGGGCAATGCTAAAGCCTCTTTTGAAACAATTCTGAAACTGGTTCCTTAGCAATGTTGGTTTTCCATGTATGTGTATAAATGTATATATCTCCAGCCAGAACTTCCATAGCCAATAATTCTTTGACTACAAAGTCCTCCAGACTTATTCTATTGGAATAGATACAAATTTACATTACAGTGTTTGTTACAATCCAAACTAACTTACAATATACAGATGCCTTTCACCAGCTCAGATGGAGAGCAAAGAGTCAGCTTTAGCTAAATTATATACCTTGTACATTCCATATATTGTTGGTACTTTATTGGTTTATTGTTGTTTGTTTTTTTTAATGAAATGCATTTTTTATTTTTTTATTTTTTTATTTTTAATGAACAAACAAAAGCAACAAGAACAAACCCCTGTTGCCTCCCCCCTCCCCATGACTGTCACCCCACCCTCTCCCACGTATCAGCCCTGTCATTCCCCTACACTGGGGCACAGAACCTTCACAGGGCCAAGGGCCTCTTCTCCCATTGATGACTGACTTTGCAAGCCTCTACTATACATATGCTGCCAGAACAATCAGTCCCACCATGTATAGTCCTTGGTTGGTGGTTGAGTCCCTGGAAGCTCTGAGGGCATTGGTCAGTCCATATTGTTGTTCGTCCCAAGAGGCTGCAAACCCTTCAACTCCATTGGTTCTTTCTCTAACTTCTTCATTGGGGATCCTGTAATCAGTTCAATGGATGACTGTGAGCTCTACTTCTGTATTAGTCAGGTACTGTCAGAGCCTCTCAGGAGACAGCTATATCAGGCTGGAGTGCCCTTCCTTCAGTCTTGTTGATATGCATTACTTTTGAGAAATTATGTTAAAAAAAATGACACCACCACCACTGCCACCACCAACAACAACAAAGCAGTGCTAACAAATCCACTCTTGAGAATGCTAAGATGTTTGATTCATCCACAGACGGCTACAGTGCTATTCATTGGGAGACTTTCTTCCAGAATGACTTCAAGAAGGTTGCTCACCTTAGCTAATTCCATGTTATCCAGCACTGCAGGCAGAGCCAACAGGACTTCAATTAAACCCAACACTTTTAAACCTCACACAGACTATACAACAAATATTACAGCTAACATTCTTAAGGCTAACCATTTTTCTAATATTTCTAGGTCCAAAAATTAACAGGAAACAATTATAAGAAAACTACTCTCCATTCCCAAGCAGTAGAATGTTGTTGTTGTTATTGTTGTTGTTGTTGTTTTTTCATTCAACAGGTATTGGATGTTCGCTATCATTTAATAGGAAATGGTTACAAATACTTATAGACAGGGAGGAAATGAAATAAGGAATTTAGACTGGATTTTCTATCTTTCCTTTCTTTCCTCTATCTTCCTTTATTTCATGATAACTGGAAGGGGATTGAACAGAAAAAGTGGGAAACATAGAAATATCATATAAAACAATAGGATAAAGAGTAGGTAATTGAATCTACTCTTCAACTTAGAGGTATTGTTATTCTCAAATAAAGTCATTTTTGATACATTAGTATATGTTGTTGTATACCAATACAGCTCTAAGGTTTTCATTAGTACAAATATTTGCACAGTGATACAAATTTAAAGGTTAATTTTGTTACAGTACAATATTTTCATGTTTCTACTTTTATATAAGTATTGTTCCTTGTGGCTCATTTGAAAATGCAAGGTTGAATCACAGTACCTTTAGTAAGTGCTATTACACACTATTATGGACTGTTGAGAAATTCAAGTTAATAGTTAGACCATTAAACTCATGGTCATGTCATATTCTAGTCTGGATTATAACAGAAATATGCATCCTGGGTTACATATATAATAGGTAAATAGAGACAAGTAATATTTTATTGTTCAGATATGCCATGAATAGATAGATGGTCTTCATAAATCTCAGAGACTCACAAAAATATGACATATAAAGATATTGTTATTAATTTAATGACTTTTTGATATTGAAACACATTATCTCCTGGAAGCACATCATTTCTACTTCAAAGAAGATGATGAGTACCTAAGGACCTTTAGTTGGAGATAGCTTCATGCATTGCAAGTTTCCACTGGGCTTATCATGATGTAACTTCCAACGGAATGCTGTCCAGACTGGAGAAATTAATACTTGAAAGTTGGCTACCAAGATCTGCCAAAACAGAGTGAGCAGTCCTTCATAAGTACTGCTTTACAAAAGTTGAAGATAGATGTTCTAACTTTATAAAAATTACTGTTTGTTAATTCTTATTCTTAGAAGGTGCAAGCTTGTGCTTCTTACTTACATGGATTACATTTTTCATTTAAATGAAAAATCATTTTATATTGAATCATTTTATATTGAATTCAAGTTTCATGGCCCATTAGAAGTCTGGAGGGAGAATTCTCAGGGATGGTTCTGGACTAATGAGTATTTTGCAATTTTTTTTAATTGAACCTCATTTATATATAAGAACCTAATTCTTATATATCTGATGAGATTGAAGACTAGATAGTCTCACAATTAAACTTAAGTTGTTTAGGATTTAAGAAGATTTTTGGGGTTAGTAATGCATATTATGGTAGAAAATTATTTAGATATAGAATTCTTAACTTACAAAGATAGGATAGATTATAGAATATTTATACAATCACTGCCAAATACAAATATACTGGATTCTTTAATGCAACCCTTACCTAAATAATTTTCTTAACTGTTACATAATTTTTCTATTGTATGTCATTTATTATTTTAAGAGGAAGAACTTTCTTATTTAGACAAAATGTGGAAATACAGGAGGTCAGTCTGGTGCTGCCTGTTTTCAAATACAAAATGTTGTATCCCAATATCCACTTGCTTCAAGTCTAGCAGATTCTCAAGTATACCAGTTTTTATTGTATAACCTACCTCCTCCAAATTATCCATGATTAGTTAATAAAGATGTCTACAGAAGAGAGGATGTGAAGCAAAACTTCAAAGACTGGAGGGGGGTCTCAGGAAAGAAAAGAGAAGAACAAGGAGGAGAGCAAGAAGAAAGTTGTCATGTGATAGGTGGACCATGAACAAGTGGCCACATCTACAAAACATGCTTCCATACACTCTGTACAATTTTGGAAAAGATTTTCTTTTTTTTTACACAAAGTCACAGAATCCTGACAATAACAATATAATTTAGTGTAACCTTAAATTTCTTACCTTCCACTTTCCACCATCCTCAACCACTAACATATACCAGATTTGTCTATGTTTATCAAGCCCAAGGCTTGATGAATGCTAACACAGCAGTTTCCCAACTGAGAAACACGCCAGTGCAAGGGAGAATTCATGATATTTTGTACTTTTCTCAGAAGATACATTGATGTTTCCATAAGAAAATTTTAGTGGGGCTCCTGAATGTCTCTGGACACCATGGAGGAAGAAAACTTACTCAATTCTACATGGAAGCATACATCTGTTTCTGCTAGTTTATTTTAAAATTATACCACTGTGTACATGCATAAAAAATTCAGGGCACTATTTATTATATAGAGAGGGTACTTTCAAAACACTCCCTTAAGTACCAGATGCTAAGATTCCCAGCAGTCTGTTATTCTTACATACAGCAAGATAATTCCCAACAGGCCTTGAACAACAAAAATAATTGATTGGAAAGCAAGTTTGGTAGACTCATGGAGCTGATCAGGTATGCTAGTGATGGGAAATGAGGGAGCCACTGGGACTTCAACAGGGTCAAATTGAGGACAGAAGAACAGCAGGGAGAGAGAGAGACAGAGACAGAGAGAGAGAGGGAGAGAGAGAGAGAGAGAGAGAGAGAGAGAGAGAGAGAGAGAGAGAGAGAGAGAGAGAGAGAGAGACTACTGGTCAATCTACATGAGCTCATTCAAGGAGGTCAAACTCAATTTCCAATGTGAAGTTTCTTTGAATTTCCTTAAAACAAATATTATTTACACAAACAGATTCTACCAAAACAAATTAAAGAATGAGAAAGCAAAACAACAGAATTCAATCCAGTTTATCTGCTTGATGGTTAAATCATTTTATATTGAATTCAAGTTTCATGGCCCATTAGAGGTCTGCAGGGAGAATTCTGGACTAATGAGTGTTTTGCAAATTGTTTTTCTAACACTTATTTTTCTTTTTCTATTTTTTTCTCTTGCAGAAAGAAGCTTTTATTTATGGAATTTGAGCCTATATTTGAGAAACAACAGCAGGTATTTTAATTGAACCTCATTTATTTTGATTAGTAGAAGATGTTGGTGAGTTTTTTTGTCTCTGTGATACATTTTTGACACTGATAAGCAAATGCTGCTATGAATCAAACTACTCTAGCCTCCTACACATGTCTTTATATTTTTTTCAAATACCTTCTAACAAATGTTCCCTTGCATCTCCAATAAAGATATGGGCTTCTTCTTGTGATTACAAAAGCCAAAAGCAAAGAGAAATGCCAAGTATGAGGATTTCAATGATAGAGATATCATTGATAGAGATACTTGAGGATATCAATGATAGAGAGTTAAAGTGATTTCAAGAAGAAAATGTATGTAAAGGAAAAAAAGGAATCGAGGAATCTATAGAAAAATGATAGATGGGTTTATCTTATATGAGAAAGGCTTGCATATGATCTAGAAATAGATAGTGTTAGAAGGAGGGTATATAAGGCTATGAAATTGCTAGAATGAGGAAACAAATACTAGAGAACTAAAAAATGATATAAAAAGCTAGTATTTTTGTTTTCCTTGCTACTTGAAGTATTGTAGATGACAGTGCTAAAGAGACATTAGAGAAAGCTATCAGCTTTATTTGTATAATTTTAAAAAGTTTCTAAGAAATCATTTTAACCTCAGTATTCTGTTCCTTTTCTATTTTTACATGAAAATAGTTATAAAAGACTGTTCTCTGCTGTACTAGGAAACCAAAAGAGCTGTGCCCAGCTACCCATGAAGAGGAGACTGGAAAATCAATAAGGAAGTGTACTTTTGCTTGGTGTTTAGTTTCTGTTTGAAGGAAGTAGGGATTGGAACTATTGATCTGGAACTCATAGAGTTTATGTAAATTTAAGGATTCCTGAAAATATTATTAATACTGTTCAAAGTCTTGATGATGTAACATCAGTAAATAAAAGACTAGGTTGAGGCTCTCTGGTGAGGAAAAGGCAAAAGATTGAGAAGAAAGAAGACAGAAGAATAAAGGGGGAGAATGTAAGAGAATGAGAAAGGCAAAGTCAGAAAGGAGAGGAAGGAAGAATGATAAGATCCTCTAGAAAAGAGAATACTTGAACTGATAGCTTGCATCCACTACTAGCACTGAATCATTATTGAATTAGGACTGCTCCCATTCCTGCCTTTGGTGGGACCCTCCCACACTGAGGCTTGACCTCTGCTGAAAACTAATGGAAAACAGTCATCTACTCACTCCCATCTTCTCTCCCTTACCCTCTCTAGGAGTAAGAGCCTAGAATCTCAGAAGATTCCTTCTTCTTTATCAGGAATGTAGAGAACTAACACAACAATCATTTCTTGGTCTTAGATGGCAAATTCTTTGTGGAAATCAACCTTTTACTACTCAGATAAAGCATATGAAGCAGTTACATAAAGTTAGAAAAATCAAGTTACAATGTAGCTAGGAGAAAGTCTTTCCCTATACTCTTGTATAGGGTTTACTTTAGCTAGAGTGGTACATACTTTGTGTATAAACATCTGGCTAAAGGAGCTATATTAGTTACTTCTCCCGTAGCTTTACAACATATCAGAGAAAATAACTTCAGAAAGAAAATTCTTATGTTGTGTGACAATTTAAAAGTACAGTCCATCATTGCAGAGAAGTCATGATAGAAGAACCTTAAGGCAGCTAGTTACATTGAATTTAGTCAGGAAAATAAAAATAATGAGTGCTGATGCTCAGATCGCTTTTTGCTTCAACCTGAGACCACTGTCCATTGGATGATGGCATCCACATTAAGTGTGAGTCTTCCATGCGCAATTAAATCATTCTGAAAAATTCCCTTGTTTTCAATCACATTCTAAATAACCTCACATTGACAGTGAAGATTAGACATCACAGGAGCCAATAATTTGTCTGATTTTGTCATCAGTTGGAGAGGGTTTGTCCCTTCAATGAAATAGCTCAATGTTCCTACTGTTGGAAATCAACACGTGACACCTATTGATTGAGATCTTCTCTTGCACTCAGTGTTGTTCTAAGCTCTGGAGGAACAGCAGAATGAAAACAGACTTTCCTGGTGCTAATCAGGATACCTTCTCATGTAAGGATACAAGATACAAACAAATTAATTAATAAACATACCATGGCAAGTGACAACAGATGACATGGAAAAAATATTAAAGATGACAGAAAAGAAAATGGAAGACAAAAGGAAGCTACAGCTCTTCCCTACTTCAAAGTTCGTAAGAGGTAAAAAAAAAAAAAAAAAAAA
>JADRCC010161365.1:0-13134 GCA_019843855.1 Hylomyscus alleni | reverse complement strand
CCCCCCCCAAAAGTAAACCATAGGTAACAGATAGTACTGTTAGGTTTGTGCATGTTAGGTTTGTGCATGAAGAATTTTCCCAAAAAAGCTCATGTCATACTAGCTATAGCTAAGAAAGCAAAAATAGGATTGGTAAAGATCTTTTCCCAGTTTGTTGGTTGCCATTTTGTCCTATTGACAGTGTCTTTTGCCTTACAGAAGCTTTGCAATTTTATGAGGTCCCATTTGTCAATTCTTGATCCTAGAGCATAAGCTATTGGTGTTCTGTTCAGGAAATTTTCCCCTGTGCTTATATGCTTGAGCCTCTTCCCCTCTTTCTTTTTTATTAGTTTCAGTGTATCTGGTTTTATGTAGAGATCCTTGATCCACTTGGACTTGAGCTTTGTACAAGGAGATAAGAATGGATCAATTTGTATTCTTCTACATACTAACCAACAGTTGACCCAGCACCATTTGTTGAAAATGCTGTCTTTTTTCCACTTGATGGTTTTAGCTCCTTTGTCAAAGATCAAGTGGCCATAGCTGTGTGGGTTGATTTCTGGGTCTTCTGTTCTGTTCTATTGATCTACCAGCCTGTCACTGTACCAGTACCATGCAGTTTTTATCACAATTGCTCTGTAGTACAACCTAAGGTCAGGGATGGTGATTCCACCAGAGGTTCTTTTATTGTTGAGAATAGTTTTTGATATCCTGGGGTTTTTTTTTGTTGCTCCAGATTAATTTGCAAATTGCTCTTTCTAAGTCTGTGAAGAATTGAGTTGGAATTTGGATGGGGATTGCATTGAATCTATAGATTGCTTTTGTCAAGATGGACATTTTTACTATATTAATCCTGCCAATCCACGACCAATCCTATATCTGATAGAGGACTAATATCCAGTATATACAAAGAACTCAAGAAGTTAGATTCCAGAGAGACAAATAACTCTATTAAAATGGGGTACAGAGCTAAACAAAGAATTCTCAACTGACGAATACTAAATGGCTGAGAAGCACCTAAAGAAATGTTCAACATCCTCAGTCATCAGGGAAATGCAAATTAAAACAAATCTGAGATTCTACCTCACACCAGTCAGAATGGCTAGAAAAAAATCTCAGGTAACAGCAGATGCTGGAGAGATTGTGGAGAAAGAAGATCATTCCTTCATTGCTGGTGGGACTGCAAGCTGGTATAACCACTCTGTAAATCAGTTTGGTGGTTCCTCTGGAAATTAGACATAGTGCTACCAGAGGACCCAGCTATACCACTTCTGGGCATATATCCAGAAGATACTCCAACGTGTAATAAGGACACATGCTCCACTATGTTTATAGCAGCCTTATTTATAATAGCAGGAAACTGGAAAGAACCCAGATGTCCCTCAACAGAGGAATGCATACAGAAAATGTGGTACATCTTCACAATGGAGTACTACTCAGCTATTAAAAACAATGAATTGATGAAATTCTTAGACAAATAGATGGAACTAGAAGATATCATCCTGAGTGAGGTAACCCAATCACAAAAGAACACACATGGCATGCACTCTCTGATAAGTGGATATTAGCCCAGAAGATCAGAATACACAAAATACAATCCACAAACCACAAGAAACTCAAGACAAAGGAAGACCAAAGTGTGGATACTTCATTCTTTCTTAAGAGGGGGAACAAAATACCCATGGAAGAAGTTGCAGATACTAACTATGGAGCAGAGACTAAAGGAAGGACAATCCAGAGACTGCTCCACCTGGAAATCCTTCCCATATACAATCATCAAATCTAGACACTATTGTGGATGCCAGCAAGTGCTGGCTGACAGGAGCCTGATATAGCTGTCTCCTGAGAGGCTCTGACAGTACCTGACTAATACAGAAGTAGAAGCTCACAGCCATCCATTGGACTGAGTACAGGGTCCCCAGTGAAGGAGCTAGAGAAAGGACCTAAGGAGCTGAAGGGTTTGCAGCCCTTTAGAGAGAACAACAATATGAACTAACTAGTACCCTCAGAGCTCCCAGGGTCTAAACCAGCAACCAAAGAATACACATGGTGGGGACTCATGGCTCCAGCAGCATGTGTAGCAGAGGATGGCCTAGTCGGTCATTAATGGGAGGAGAGGACCTTGGCCCTGTGGAGGTTCTATGCCCCAAGTGTAGGGGAATGCCAGGGTTAGTAAGCAGGAGAGGGTGGGTTGGTGAACAAGGGGAGGGGGGAGGCAACAGGGTTATTTTTGTTTTGTTTTCATTTTTGTTTTTGTTATTTTTATTTTTTTCAGAGGGGAAACTGGGAAAGGAGATATCATATGACATGAAAATAAAGAAAATATTTAAAAAAAATAAGAAAGCAAAAATAATGGCTGGAGAGATGACTCAGCCATTAAAAGCTAGGCTTACAACCAAAAATATAAGAAAGCAACAATAAATGCCAGAAACAATTTTGGTAAAATGGAATTCATATATTTTTTGGTATGATAAACTGGCTCAGCCACATTGCAATCGATATGTACATTTCCTAAATACCTTAGAATTCCCATAGGCTCCAGATAGTCTACTCCTAGACCTATATTAAAGGACTCTAAGTCAGCATGCCTGCACATCCATGATTCTTTAATCTATTCACAATAGCGAAGTTGTGGAATCAGCCTAGATGTCAGTCAACAAATATAGTCAAAGAATATGATACATTTGAAAGAAATTGTCTTAAGTAAAAAAAGAAAATATCCAATACAACAACTTGTTCTGGGTTAATCAGTATAATTTTATCCATTAAATGGATTAAATGTATTAAAATGCTGCAGTCTTCTATAGAAATATGTGCAATCTGAATGATAAATTAAGTAAAGCAGTAATAACAATAGAAAAGAGGAATCTCCTCCCTGCCCTGAGTCCTGCCTGCCTCCCAGGAGGAACCTCATACAGGTGAGACCACCTCAACCCTCACACCAGCAAGGACCCAGCAGAGCCCGGAAGACTTGGGCTCCGTTCAGCCCTTTTGGAGTCCCATCTTCTTCAGGTCCACACCTCCACCTGTACTGGTAACAGACAGTGAACTTGCTCTTCTGCCCCCACCCCACAGCACTGCCCATCTCCCAGGACTGCCCTATCCAGGGATACAGGAAGTCTGTTCAAACCAGGGGCATTCTAACCTTGGATACACAACTCCACCAGCCTCTTGGGAGGCCTGCTTCAATCCAGGACACCCAAACCAGCTAATATCAGAGACAACCAGATGGTGCAAAGGAAGCCCAAGAACATAATCAACAGAATCCAATGTAATATGATACCATCAGAACTCAGCTCTTCAACTATAGCAAACCCTGGATATTCTAGCACACCTAAAGAGCAAGATTCTGACCTTAAGTCCCATCTCATGAAGATGATAGAAGCTTTTAAAGTGACTATAAGTAAGTAATTCCCTTATAAAAATACAGGAAAATAGAATCAAGCAGGTGAAAGAAATGAAGAAATGGTCCAAACTTAAAAATGTAAATAGAAGCAATGAATAAAACAAAAATGGAGGCAACTCTGGAGATGAAAATACTAGGAAGGAGAATAGGAACTACAGACACAAGCATCACCAACAGAATACAAGAGAAGGAAGAGAATCTCAGGCATAGATGATACCATCGAAGAAATTAGTACATTGGTCAATGAAAATGCCAAGTGTAAAAAGTTCCTAACAGAAAAACAACTTAAGGAAATTTGAGACACAATGAAAATATCAAACTTAAGAATAATGGTACTAGAAGAGAATGGAGATTCTCAATTCAAAGGGCCAGAAAACATCTTCAACAATATCATAGAAACAAACTTCCCTAACACAAAGAAAGAGAAGGCCATAAACATACAAGACGCCTACAGAATACCAAATAGATCGGGCCAGAAAAGAAAATCCTGCCTCATAATAATCAAAACTCTAAATGTACAAACAAAGAAGGAATATTAAAAGCTGCAAGGGAAAAAGGCCAAGAAACATAAAGGCCAACCTATCAGAATTACACCAGACTTCTCAAGAGAGACTCTAAAGCCAGAAGATCCTCGATAGATGTTTTGCAGACCCTAAGAGACCACAAATGACAGCTCAGACTGCTATATCCAGCAAAACTCTCAATCACCATAGATGGTGAAACCAAGATATTTTATGACAAAACTAACTTCAAACAATATCTGTCTACTAGTCCAGCCCTGCAGAGGATACTAGGAGGAAAACTCCAATACAAGAAGATTAACTATACCCAAGAAAATATAAGAAATTAATCATTTCACAACAAACTGAAAAGAAGAGAATCACATACACACAGTACTACCTCCAACAACAAAATAACAGGAACTAATAATGATTGATCATTAATATATCTCAACATAAGTGGGCTCAATTCACCAATAAAGCAGCACAGGGTAGCATACTGGATAGGAAACAGGATCCATCATTCTGCTGCATACAAGAAACACACCTCAGCAATGAAGAGAGACACTACTTCAGAGAAAATGGCAAAAACGGGTTTCCAGGCAAACAGTCCCAGGAAACAAGCTGGAGTAGCCATTCTACTATCCAATAAAATAGACTTTTAGCCAGAAGTAATCAAGAGCAATGGGGAAACATTATACCCATATACACATATTACAGAAAAATCCACCAGGATGAACTCTCAATTCTGAACATCTATGCCCAAATACAAGGGCACCCACATTTGTAAAAGAAACTTTACTAGAGCTCAAAACAACCATTGAACCTCATTTAATCATAGTGGGAAACTTCAACACCTTATTCTCACCAATGGACAGATCATTGAAACAGAAACTAAACAGAGACACAGTGAAACTAACAGAAGTTATGCACCAAATGGATTTAACAGATATCTAAAGAACATTTCACCCCAACACAAAAGAATACACCTTCTCAGCAGTACATGGAACCATCTCCAAACCTGATCATGTAATTGGACATAATATAAGTCTCAAAAGATACAAGAAGATTGAAATAGCCCCTTGAATTCTATCAGATTACCACAGACTAAGGTTGTATAACAACAACAAAACAACAACAAGAACAGCAACAACAGAAAGCCTATATACTCATGGAAACTGAACAACTCTCTACTCAATGACAATTCAGTCAAGGAAGAAATCAAGAAAATAAATTATTTTGAGAATTAAATGAAAATGAATGCTCAACGTACCAAAACTTATGGGACACAATGAAAACAGTGTTAAGTGGAAAATTCATAACACTAGGTACCTTCATAAATTGATGTATTTTTGTACAAGAAATTTAACAGTACACCTGAAAGCTCTAGAACAAAAAGAAGCAAACACACCCAAGAGGAGTAGACAGCAGGAAATAATCAAGCTCATGGCTCAAATCAATCATTTAGAAACAAATAGAACAATATAAGGAATCAACAAAACCAAGAGCTGGTTCTTTGAGAAAGTCAGCAAGACAGACAGACTAACTGTAGTCAAACCTTAGCCAAATTAACTAAAAGGCATAGAGACAGTATCCAAATTAACAAACTCAGAAATGAAAAGGGGGGCATAACAACAAACAGTGAGAAATGTTTAAAAAGTCATCATGTCTTGCTTCAAAAGTCTATACCCTACAAAATTGAAAAATGAAGAAAAGAATTATAAATTGAGCATGCTAGTTTTATAGGACCATTTTATAAAGGAATTAATTGTAAATTCTCGCAGAAAAACTATACACTTCATTCGTATTGTTTAAAGGAACTAAAAACTCTGTGATGTTTTTATAAATAAAATTGAAATAATTACTCCTTTAGTAATATCTCCTGTATTTTACTACAATGCCAAATGTACTTATACTATTATACATATATACATATATATTCTGTATATATATATATATATAATATATATTCTGTATATATATGTATATATATACAGAATTTAAAATGAAAGCTATTTTAACACTATAGTATAAATTGTATAATATACTTATACTTTATACTACAATGTCAAATATACTTATAATAGTATAATGTAGCTCTCATTTTTACATATATACATATATATGTATATACACATACACACATATATGCACATATATATGTATAAATATATACATATGTACATACACATATACATATATATACATATATATGTGTGTATGTGTATATATATGTGTGTGTATGTATGTGTGTATATATACACACATATATACATATATACATATATGATATGTATATATACATATACATGTGTGTATATATGTGTATATACATATATATGTGTGTGTGTGTGTGTGTGTGTGTGTGTGTATGATTGCAGTTTACTCCAGCAAAAGGATGTATACCCTGAAGAATTCTCATAACATTATTTAGCTGTCCTGAAGGAAAGGAACTTTCCTGTGTAGAAAAATCTTATATTTGTTTACATGCATATAGTAATTTAACCTGAAGACATTGGATTTAGAAACTTGTTTAAAATTTTCATAGACCAGTAGTATAGATTTTGTTTTTATCTTCAGGAAAAATTTTTAGAAATGTGTCTGTCCTATCAAAGATGAATTATTTGAATACTATTTATTATGTTTTAGAAGGAAAAAAAATCTGTTTTCTTGCTGTGACCTGGCTTCATAGTTAATGTTTTCCTTATATTACTGAAGAAACAAAATAGACCAGACTCATGTGAATCATTCAGTTGCAGTAAGAGTAGGTTTTTTGACTTTTCAAAGGTCCATGCTATTATGAACAAGGTAAACTAAAAGCAGCTTGCTGAAGAGAAGCCATACTTAAGGAAGAGGTGGAGTTACTATTGAGCATGTTACAACATGTGAGGGCCATTGTATTTGAGAATTACCTTAAGATTTACACATCAATTGAGAAGCCTAAGTTAATATATTCCAATGACAGTACCAGGAATTATTCTTATTTGAGTGTAGTGGTAGGGTCTTTCATCCCATATCTGTGCAATAAATTTGTCCATGCCATCTTTTGAAAAGGGCCAAGGAAGAATATTATGCTGTAAGTGTATTTGTGCTGATTTAAACATTGTACCTCAGAATGTTCCATTTGCTAGATAGCAGAGATCATTTTTTGTTGTTTTGGTTGAAGATGTCTATAGGAAACCTGATAGCCCCATTAAAATTATTTGCAGGAACCTCAAGTATTAGACTACAGGACTACTCCATGTCATTGTGGTACACATAACAGAGAAAGGTAGATATGGTGGAATGGAAAGTGGGAAGGTTGAAGGATGGAGAAAAAAATCTGGGTTGTCAAAAAACTCTTAGAAGATCACAGAATTGAATAGGAATTAGTAAAAGTACGAGGGAAAGAATGGTGGGACAAGTGAGGGGGTTCCATGTCTCAGTGTAGAAGAATGCCAGGGTAGGAAGGCAGGAGTGGGTGGGGGGGGAGCACCCTCATAGAGGCAGGGGGAGGGGTAAATGGGATAGGGAGTTTCCAGAGGGGAGGCCTGGAAAGGGCAAAACATTTGAAATGTAAATAAAGAAAATATTCAATAAAAGAAAAGTAATCATGGGTAACAGGTGACAGTCTTGTTATGGTTTGGACATGAAGTGCTTTCTCCAAACCCAAGACTTAGTTCCCATGAGTTGGTGGTATTGTGGGAATGAAATTAGATCATGAGGGAGTAGTCTTGTTAATGAGTTAATCATTCACTGATGAGTTCATAGCTGAATGAGCTATTAGATAGGAGGGCAGAGTGGAGTACAATGTTGTGTTCCTGGATTGTACTTTTGAAAGGTGTTTCTTTCTCCCTGGCTCATTCTCTCTTTTTCTTCCCTCTTTTTATGCCATTCTCTCCTCTTTGGAGGAAGTGAGTGCCTTTATTTCTACTACATGATACCCTGCAGTGATGTTCATTTTCTCCTCAGGTCAGAAACAATGAACTGAAACATAAGCCAGAGTAAATCTTTTCTCATTTAAGTTGACATGTACTTTGTCATAGCAACAATAGTGAATAACACAACAGGAGGGTAGCTTCTAATGTGGTGGGCATTGGAGCAGGAACTTGGCTGAAGAGGCAGCAGCACCAGACAGAGCATCCCCCTCCTGATTTTTTTGTGTTCCTCATTCTTTTTTTTCCTTTGGTTGCCTTTGTAACATCACATCATAACACTCTTCCTGCTTATCCTGTCCTGGTCTCCTAGACTAACTAGATTCTTGCCCATCTGAAGTCCTTTGCTGTAGCTGTTACTTCTATCTCTAAAGACTTGTTCTTACATCTCTTTCTCATATCTTTGCTCAAATCTCGCCTTCCCAATAAGGCCACCATAAGGCCACCATAGCTCCTATATTTAATATTCCAACCTATTTAATATTGCAACCCTCTGTCATGTCCTTACCCTGGCCACTCTTTCTTTATAGCATTGCCACCTTCTAACATAATACAGTATATTACTTATTTATTGTGTTTATTCCCAGCTACAGTATAAAGCTCACATAGTTTGTGTTTTATTCCCTAATAAGGTGTTCTAGGCAAGGGCATTAAAGTTGATGCCAACCAGACATCACTGCTCAATCTGTGTCTGCACTTGAAAGCTAGTCAAATATACACAGTATCAGTAAACAGTGTGTTAAATTTCCATCATTGTGATGAACTACTCCAGGAAATAAAAACAAAAACAAAAAACCTAAAAACAAACAAGTAAACAAAAAAAATTATTTTGACTCAGTTTTCTGAGGTTTCACTTAGTCCTATTGTTTCTAGGCCTTTGGTGAGGCAGAACATTGTGGCAGGGAGGAGCACAACTGCTTACTTTACTTCATAGCTGCAAGGAAGTGGAGCAGAGGGGAGAGGAAGAGAAGGAGAGATGGAGAAAGGGAGAGGGAGAGACAGAGAGAGAGGGGAGCTGTTTTCTTTCTTTTTTATTGTTACTTTTATTTTTCCGCAGTCCAGCTGTTTTTCCCCCTTCCAGGTCTCCCCTCTCTCAGTTTCTCATCCCATTCCTCCTCCCCTTGTCTTCAAGATGAAACCTATCCCCTTCCAGCTCCTGGGGCCTCAAGTCTCATGATGGTTAGGTCAGACCTAGCAGTCCTATGCTATGTATGTTTGGGACCTTCAGACCAGCTCATGTATGCTGCCTGGTTGGTGGCTCAATGTCTGAGAGATCTCAGGAGTCCTAATTATTTGATACTGCTGGTCTTTCTATGGGGTCGCCCTCCTCAGCTTCTTTCAGCCTTTCCCTAACAAGAGTCCCCAACTTCAGTCCAGTGTTTGGGTGTACATATCTGCATCCGTCCCAGTCAGCGGCTTCTGGGTCTCTCAGAGGACCTTCATGCTAGGGCTCCTGCCTGTAAGCACACCATAGAATCAGTAATAGTGTCAGGCCTTGGAGCCTCTCTTTGAGATGGATCCCAAGTTGGGCTGGTCACTGGACCACTTTTCCCTCAGTCTCATCTCTATTTTTGTCCCTGAAGTCCTTTTGAGAACAATTCTGGGTCAGAATTTTTTACTGTGGAATGGCAACCCCATCACTCCACTTGATGCCCTGTCTTCCTGTTGGAGGTAGACTCTATAAGTTCCCTCTGCCCACTGTTGAGCATTTTATCTAAGGTCCCTGCCTTTGAGTCCCGAGAGTCTTTCACCTTCCAAGTCTCTAGTACTTTCTAGAGGGTCCCCTACCTTCCACCCCCCCTAGGTTGCATTTTCCCATTCATTCTGCTGGCCCTCAGGGCTTCTCTCCTGTCCCCCAAATATCTGATCATGTTCCTATTTTTCTCGCCCCCTCTCCTCTCCTACCCAGATCTCTCACCCTCTGTCTCCCATAATTATTTTCTCCTTCTAAATTGGGATTGAAGCATCTTCAGTTGGCAATAGACTAAGATCTGAATCTTAGAGCCTTCTGGTCATTTCATCTTTAAAGCCTCAGCTCTGACTATGTTTCAGCGGGAGATCTGGTGAACATTTAGATTTCTAATAGGGCAGCATTTTCGAAAGATCTAGTGTTAACCTTAACTAACTCTACCATGAGTTTTCTTTATCAATGTCCCTTGGCCTAATTGTCAACTATCTAAACAAGTCTTGTTAGCCATCAAACGGGTTCCAGCATTTTCTCCTTTCTCCAATTCTTGTCTTATCCTTGTGCTAAAACCTGGTATTTTTCCATCTCTGAGCCAAGCTGCAGCAGGGATACGTATCAGCACTCACCTCACCAGTTGGGCTTCTTCACTCAGGGCCTCTCTGGACTTTCTGGAGACTTGATGACTTCAAAGACATCTGTTAAATGGGCAAGAACATGTTTATTGTGTAATACTGTCTTGCAAAGAGGTGCAGAAATATTCCTTTACTAGTGGAGTTTTTTCAGGTATTTTACTAAAGGTTTTACTAAAGAAACCATAGTATGTCTTTCATCCTTTCTGCCCACTTGTTCACGTAATGTTTTTTCTTATGTACCTATTTATTGAGTAATTTTATCAGCACCAGCTCAATTGTGACATATGCATATTTAAATCTTTTTATTTTTAGACTAGCCTTGAGAAACAAAAATAGTTTTTAGCTGTACACATCAGGAACCCAAAACAAAGCGCTTAAAATTTTGCTAGTGTCACATGTGGGTAGGATTCAAAACTAGTCGAGCTCTGTAATAAATGTTGATGTGCAACTAGAGTCATCTTAGCTTGTTAGAACTTCCATCCTCTACTAATAGGACTGTAGGCTGGTGTCTCAAAGAATTACTCTCTTCTGGAAGATTCTAACTAGTGGATTTTTGACCAATCATTTTTAATAGGGATCAACAAAGCTCTTCCAACTTTCTCAAGATGGGTTTAATTTTGTGATGTAGTTTGTGCTCCCAAGCTTACCTTTGGGATCAAAATGATGCTAGTATTTAACTCAGCCATATTGTTATTTATCTTGACCAATCCAATTAACTCCACTTATCTCAAGAGTAATAAATCACTTGGGAAAAAGCAAAACTAAAACCAAAAAAACTCATGTTAGATATTCTAGTAGACCTGAATCCATTTTTAAAGCCCCACAGTATACTGTCTTCTGTGGACTGAGGATAAGATTCCTTATGTGCCACAGGTCACTTGAAAGAGTGACTGGCCATGGTGAAGGCATCTTGGCATTTAATTCAGTGCTATTGTGCTTTGTCCTTTCCCCTGAGAGTAGCTTTAGGCCAAGTACGGGTGAGCTCTTGCAGTCAGGTAAATTACTGCCCAAGCATGTTCAGTTAAACTTTAAGAACATGCTGCTCTAAGTAGAATTGGTTTTTAATACCTTTGCATTTTTAATAAAATTTATATTATGAAACAAAATGTAACTACTTTTGGTCACAACAGTGACAACATCAAACTAAATTTCAGGGAGAAGTGTATATTGTGTCCATTCTAGAGAATTACAGCTCTGCTAATATAAAGTAGTGAAACACATTTCAATACATTCAGGATTTTAAAAATATATAGTAATAAGAAAAGAATATTGGAGCTGGGCAGTGGTGGTGCACACCTTTAATCCTAGCACTGGGGAGGGAGAAGCAAATGAATTTCTGTGAGTTCAAGTCCAGCCTGGTTTACAGTGTGAGTTCCAGTACAGGCTAGTCAAGGCTACATGGAAAAACCCCTGTCTTTAAAAGCTAAAAAAGAAAGAAAGAAAGGAAGGAAGGAAAAAGGAAGAAGGAAAGAAAGAAAGAAAGAAAGAAAGAAAACAAAAGATAAGACTATTTAATGTCTGGCTAGGAATTAGTTTTTATTTCAATTGTGATTTTTAATATTTCTATCTCCCTAGATGATATTTTATTCTTCCAAGCATGCGTCAATACTTTGCAAATAACTGACTAAACCTGAATCTTATCAAGCCAAATAGCTTCTGTGCAATTGACTAATACAAAGAATTCCAGGAAAGGTCCTTGTTAATTATGAATTGTGCATTTTTACTCCAAGATCAGAATAGCAGGCAGAGTCATAATGGTACAATTGTTGAACATTTAAATAAACGTAATCTACTTGCAAATGAATAATATGATTTATAAAATAGGAAGTCATACTAGCCAATCAAATTTATTTCAACAAATGATAAATAAAATAGTTGCTTTAGAAAGGAACAAGGAAATATAACTTATTAACATTTTCCTTTGACAAAGTCTCCATTCTCCTTTTTCTACCCCTGCCCCCATCCTAAGACACAGAAACATAGACTGTGGTTTTAAAAATTGAACTATAGAGCTGGAGAAAAACATTAGTTTTTATTTGGAAATTGTTTGAGAAATCAGTAACAGAGTTGAGATTATTATTTATTTAAAAGAAAAAATTGATACTTGGTTCTTTTAGTAAAAAGTATATTTGTGAATATTATTTTTATTGTTTTTAAATTTAAAAATGTTGTGTAGATGGGTGTTTGTCAGCAGGTATGTGTTTGCACTACATGTATACTTGGTTCTGTGGAGGCCAAAAAAGCATCAGATACCCTGGATCGGGGGTTACAGGCAGTAGTGAACTGCCATGTGGCTGCTGTAGGCTGAGTCTGTGGCCTGTGCTCCAGGCAGTTGTGAACTGCTGTGTGGCTGTTGTGGGCTGAAGCTGCAGCCTATGCATGAACAGCAAGTGCTCTTAACCCCATGTCATCTCTCCAGCCCCAAATTTAAAACTTTTATGGTTCAAACACTTGCATTAAGTACCTAAGCTGCTGATGACACTACACACGTGACTCTGGGTCTGAAAATTTTTAACCAAAGTTATTTTTAAGTTTTTTTAAATGAAAATATAATCACATTTCTTCCTTCCAGAATAAATTTTAAAAATCCAAGATGTTGGGAGAGATAGAGAGAGTTGAACTATGGTGTAGCTAAGTATAAAAATAAGGTGAAATGTCTAGGAAGAAAGAATGCAAGTGTATTGTCATTGCAAGTGTCATGATAATCCTTCCATAGTGTTTGAAAGTTAAATTATAGCTCAGGGCTGACAAAATAGCTCAGCAATTTAAGATGCTTGCTGTACAATCTTGGCAACCTAAATTTAATCCTGGAAACTCATGTAAAGTGATAAAAGAGAACCTACTCAACAGTGCTCTCTCTTTCTCTCTTTCTGTCTCTCTCTCTTTCTTTCTCTCTTTCTCTCTCTCTCTCTCTCCCTCCTTCCCTCTTTCTCTTTCTCTCTCTCTTCCTTCTTCCCTCTTTCTCTTTCTCTCTCTTTCTCTCCCTCCCTCCCTCCCTCCCTTCCTCCCTCCCTCC